>JAXIVH010000025.1:5443279-5450779 GCA_036785325.1 Urophycis tenuis | reverse complement strand
GACAGGTCCTTAAGGAACAGGTAGGGGTTAGACAGTACAGAGACAGGTCATTAAGGAGCAGGTAGGGGTTAGACAGTACAGAGACAGGTCATTAAGGAGCAGGTAGGAGTTAGACAGTACAGAGACAGGTCAGTAAGGAGCAGGTAGGGGTTAGACAGTACAGAGACAGTTCATTAAGGAGCAGGTAGGGGTTAGACAGTACAGAGACAGTTCATTAAGGAGCAGGTAGGGGTTAGACAGTTCAGAGACAGTTCATTAAGGAGCAGGTAGGGGTTAGACAGTACAGAGACAGTTCATTAAGGAGCAGGTAGGGGTTAGACAGTAAAGAGACAGGTCATTAAGGAGCAGGTAGGAGTTAGACAGTACAGAGACAGGTCAGTAAGGAGCAGGTAGGGGTTAGACAGTACAGAGACAGTTCATTAAGGAGCAGGTAGGGGTTAGACAGTACAGAGACAGTTCATTAAGGAGCAGGTAGGGGTTAGACAGTTCAGAGACAGTTCATTAAGGAGCAGGTAGGGGTTAGACAGTACAGAGACAGTTCATTAAGGAGCAGGTAGGGGTTAGACAGTAAAGAGACAGGTCATTAAGGAGCAGGTAGGGGTTAGACAGTACAGAGACAGGTCATTAAGGAGCAGGTAGGGGTTAGACAGTACAGAGACAGGTCATTAAGGAGCAGGTAGGGGTTAGACAGTACAGAGACAGGTCATTAAGGAGCAGGTAGGGGTTAGACAGTACAGAGACAGGTCATTAAGGAGCAGGTAGGGGTTGGGCAGTACAGAGACAGGTCATTAAGGAGCAGGTAGGGGTTAGACAGTACAGAGACAGGTCATTAAGGAGCAGGTAGGGGTTAGACAGTACAGAGACAGGTCATTAAGGAGCAGGTAGGGGTTAGACAGTACAGAGACAGTTCATTAAGGAGCAGGTAGGGGTTAGACAGTACAGAGACAGTTCATTAAGGAGCAGGTAGGGGTTAGACAGTACAGAGACAGGTCATTAAGGAGCAGGTAGGGGTTAGACAATACAGAGACAGGTCATTAAGGAGCAGGTAGGGGTTAGATAGTACAGAGACAGGTCATTAAGGAGCAGGTAGGGGTTAGACAGTACAGAGACAGGTCATTAAGGAGCAGGTAGGGGTTAGACAGTACAGAGATAGGTTGTTAAGGAGCAGGTAGGGGTTAGACAGTACAGAGACAGGTTATTAAGGAGCAGGTAGGGGTTAGACAGTACAGAGACAGGTCATTAAGGAGCAGGTAGGGGTTAGACAGTACAGAGGTCATTAAGGAGCAGGTAGGGGTTAGACAGTACAGAGACAGGTCATTAAGGAGCAGGTAGGGGTTAGACAGTACAGAGACAGGTCATTAAGGAGCAGGTAGGGGTTAGACAGTACAGAGACAGGTCATCAAGGAGCAGGTAGGGGTTAGACAGTACAGAGACAGGTCATTAAGGAGCAGGTAGGGGTTAGACAGTACAGAGACAGGTCATTAAGGAGCAGGTAGGGGTTAGACAGTACAGACAGGTCATTAAGGAGCAGGTAGGGGTTAGACAGTACAGAGACAGGTCATTAAGGAGCAGGTAGGGGTCAGACAGTACAGAGACAGGTCATTAAGGAGCAGGTAGGGGTTAGACAGTACAGAGACAGGTCATTAAGGAGCAGGTAGGGGTTAGACAGTACAGAGACAGGTCATTAAGGAGCAGGTAGGGGTTAGACAGTACAGAGACAGGTCGGGGTTCCTGCTCTCTCTCTCTCTTGCTGTCTCCTCCTATCTCCATGTCCTCTCTGTCTCGCTCTCTCTCTGTCTGTCCTCTATCTCTGTCCTCTTTCTTTCTCTCACTCTCTCCCTCTCACTCTCGTTTCTCTCATTCTCTCTCTCTCCCCCTCTCTCTCCCGCTCCCTCTCTCTCACTCTCTCTTTAATTAAGTCTTATAGCCATAAATCTAACAGTTAATTCTCTACAGTTGAGTATGCTGACACCAGCATTCTGATGGCTCTTCATTCTAATTATTTCATTCTGTGATTAGAGAATTAAGAAGCGTATTAATTAAACTATTTACTGAGCAGTCGGGACTAAGATTGCATAGATTTACACAAAAGAGACAACCTTTAAGTATGTTTTCAGTGTCTTTTGGTAGACTTGTATTCTGCTTATGTGGGTATATAAATATTCACTGTATTTGAGTAGATATGTTTTCAGTGCATTTTGTTAGATTTGTATTCTGTTTATCTGGGTTGATAGATAGTGTGTAGTATTTGGATAGATAAGCTCTATTTATCTGCTTCTCGCTCCCTTTCTCTCTCTCTCTCTCTCTCTCTCTCTCTCTCTCTCTCTCTCTGTCACTGTCTCTCTCTTAATTCCAGAGTGATAACATTTGACTGGGGAAATAATTAATGTTAAAGTGATGGTTCGGAGTAAAATTCACCCTGAGGTAATTTCCACCAATAATCCAGCCAAATACCCCCTCAGATGCATTTTTAGCGACGGTCAATATTGATCAAGTTTAGGGGTATCAGCCGAATGGCTTAGTACTGGAGTGAACGGTACAATGTGTATATCTCATAAATTACCCCACTAATAATGCATGGATTGTTACCCAACTTCTGTAGTAGTACATATATGGTCTGTACTCACAAAACGAGGCATTTTAAACTTTGTAAGTACACCAGGAGTTTATTTAAAAGAGCACTTTCCTGATAGCTTCAACTCTCTGTTGCTAAGGCTACCGCTGCGTCGACGTTACTTCCGTCTTTCCGGAAAAGTTTTTAAAAGTCCTCTTCAACTATATACAAATAAATGGGAATATAAAATCTAAACTATGGATTTGGGGACTGTCGTACACAACAAACAATGTACATAATATCAAGTATTCAATTATTTCAGTTGTCAATACATTTCGATGGAGTGTTGAATTCACTAACTTTTTCCTTAGACTTGTGAGTTTTGAAGAGGACTTTTAAGAACTTTTCCGGAAAGACGGAAGTGACGTCGACGCAGCAGTAGCCTTAGCAACAGAGAGTTGAAGCTATCAGGAAAGTGCTCTTTTAAATAAACTACTGGTGTACTTACAAACTTTAAAATGCCTCATTTTGTGAGTAAAGACCATATATATACTATGCCTATATATACTATACCATGCATTATTAGTGGGGTAATTTATGAGATGTACAGACTGTACCATTCACTCCAGTACTAAGCCATTCGGCTGATACCCCTAAACTTGATAAATATTGACCGTCGCTAAAAATGCATCTGAGGGGGTATTTGGCTGGATTATTGGTGGAAATTACCTCAGGGTGAATTTTTACTCTGGACCATCACTTTAATGTATATGTGTTGCTAAATATTGTATTAATTCAAGTCAATAGTACTCCTACAACTATTAGTGCAATTAAGCATTTTTTGTAGAATCTTCTATCCAAAGTTACAGTGAAAACAGAGACATCATGGAGCAGTTAGGGGTTAGACAGTACAGAGACAGGCCATTAAGGAGCAGGCAGGGGTTATACATTAGATTATATTAGATTAAGCTTTATCTATACATTTGCCTTGGGCATTCGGGATAATGCATGTGAGATAGCAACACACAGCCTCTACATACACACAATATATCCATATACATGTACAATCAAGATACAGTTAACTTACACACCTCTCTATGTACACCAGAACATTACAAATATACCCAAACCAAATGCATAAACCAAACTATTGCACATTCCCAAAATAAAAGCATAATTTTTCAAAACACAAGGTGTGTTTACATAACAAATATTTGTTATGTGATGATATATATATATATATATATATATATTTGCTGCCCTGTAGAACAAATACATACTGGTTTTATCCATTCCATGGACCCTGGGGCTTCACAGAAAATGCAGGTGAACTGTGAACCAAAGAAATCCACATCATGAGCCTGTAACTGAGAATCTAGGTAAATACCCAAGAACTTGTATGTTGTATGCTGCTCAACCACCCCCCCCCCCCCCCCCCCCCCCCCCACACACACACACACACACACACACACACACACACACACACATTGAGTGGAGCTGGCTGAGAGCACCACAGACTGGGAGGGAGAGCATTTCTGCAGTGCTTTCCATGTTGAACATCAGATTGTGTCTCAAACCACTGCATAACCTCTTCTATCTCTGACTTGTGTTTGACCCTTTTGTCAATTAATTTGAGTTTGACTGTATCATCAGAAAGCTTGATAATGTAGTTACTTGTGAACTGTGATGTACTGTTTGGGTTTGTACAATTGTGTATAATGTGAGAAGAAGGGGAGAACTTACGCAGCCTTGAGGAGCTCCATTACTACTAACTGGTACCTCAGAGAGACTTGAGTTAACTTGGAATTGCAGTTGGCTTCTTATCAAAACTACATTGTACCATCTGATAATATAGGGGTTCACCAACATCTGTATGAGCTTGTTCTGTATCAACAGGTTCTGAGGGAATACGGTATTAAATGCTGGTATGGAGTCCAAAAACATCAGTCTAGCGCAAGCTGTAGGATTTGAAGGTGCTTTAGAATGTAATATGTAATATGTAATACAATTTAGAGCATCATCGGGCCTCTCCCATGATTAAAAATGAATTGGTAGTGGCCTAAGATATGTTTAGCTTCCCTACATAGGTTCCCTACCATACTGTGTTCAAGTGATTTCACTATTCACTATTGATGTCAGTGCTACCAGCCTAAAATCATTATTTTCCTGTGGGTTCCAATAAAAGGTTTTGATGATGGGAAGGGAAAGGAAAAGGAATGATGACAGCCTTTTTCCATAGTATAGGAATGGTACATGTATCTACCAGGAGCTGGAATACAGGGCTCCAGGCTGGGGTCAGCTCATCAGGAAATGTTTTAAAAAGAAGAGACACAATACTATCTGGCCCTCTGGCCTTCCTAGTGTGCAACTCTTTGAAACCCTTGGCACAGCACTCAGGATCAATCACTCTTCTATCATATTGTATATCTATCGTATTGGATGACATGTCACTGTAATTGACAGGTTTCAAGCTAACAATATGGTCAGTTTCTTTCGAATAAAAAGTTTATAGAATGAGTTGAGTGTGTTTGCTTCTTTCATGGAGCCCAACAGATTCCTCAGTGGATGCCGTACGAGACAAGCCATTAAGGTGCAGGTAGGGGATAGACAGTACATAGAGTCCTCTGGTCACACAAGTATATTAATATACTAAACACACTCCAATGTTTTAATGCTCATTCAGGTTGACGTCCATCTCTTATCCCACACACCAGAGGAGAGACCAGATACTTGGTACCTTTTCCAGCCCTTGTGTCAGCAGGCCTTCATAGACTAGTAGGGTGTAATTGATTGTGGCGCCTGTGTGTGTGTGTTAACTAGCTAACTATTAGCATGGTGGTTGGGGGACTCCGGGAGAGTGCGATTAGCATGTAGTGCACGTCGCTCTGCTGGGATCTGTTGGTCCTCCCGGAGCCACGTGAGGACTTTTGTGAACATGTAACGTTAATTAGCTTCTTGGCAATGAGACACTGCGGTAGCCTCGCTGGAACGTGTCAACTGCTGTCTCTATCAGAAAGGATTCCCACCTAAAATACCCAACTGAAAATACTAGTGTTGTTATTAAGGTTGTCAGCAGTTCCCATGCCGAGGGTAGACCGCCTATCTCCAGTGGCCTTGTTGAGATGCACAACTAGTATTAGCTTTGTGTAGGGTTAATGGTAGCTTTGTGTTCAGTTTGCAGTAGCATTAGCGTTGAATTCAGTTTGCTGTTGCATTAGCCTTTAATTCAGTTAGCTGTAACATGAGCTTTTTGTTACGTTAGATACGGCATCATCTTTGTGTTTTCACTTTGTGTAGATTTAACTGTAGCATTACCTTTGTGTTCAGTTAAATGTAGGATTATCTTGGTGTTGTCACTTCTTATGGAGTTAGCTGTAGTTCAGTTCGCTGTAGCTTTGAGTTTGCAGTTCAGCTGGTCATCTCTTGAATGGGAGAATAAACAGCTTCCAGCCTGTTTATTCACATAAGTGAATGAATTATTCACCGAGTTACCTATAGTAAAACAACATCATTAAAACAAAAAAAAGTTTTGCAGTTGTGCCGTCATACTGGTCAAAACCAAATTAAAACCAATCACATTCAACAGTCAACAGTTCACATGGACAATGTTTCCATGAAATAACATCTCTCCAAAGACATGAAGACTGAATAACTGAAGATATCTATCTCAGCATGTTGTTGTAACATTAAATCTGAACTACACATATCTTAATGCGTTGTTGTTGGTTAAACCAGAACTTCAGCTACCTTAACACCTTGTATTGGTAAACCAGAGCTCTCAGTGACAAGCACAGTTGAGGCATCTCGACAGCAGGACAGTAAAACGATGGTTAGGTCTGACCATGCAGTGAGTCTGACTTCAAACAGACACAACGCATATCCACACAGTCCTCAGCCGCACGTTAAAAGTCATCCTGATATTTCTGTCACCACATTAAAAGCCCTGTTCGAGCATCAACACATTAAAGATCCAACTAGATTGTGTTCCGTACTGCATCCAGCCGAGTTCAGGAATTCAGTGGAATGATGTGTTAACATCCTTCTTCCCCACAGAGTTTCTCTTTCCAGAGAGCCAAACAACGATGTGACTGTGTGTGCACGGCCTTTAGTGTACAGTTCTGACACGTTCCAAAACACGAAGCAGAGAGGGTGAAGCCAGAGTATCACTTCCACTACAGAGGAAGTCAGTGGCCTCCCTCTGTCTGAAGGCTGAAAGCCTCCACATGTGTTAGTAATCATCCTGACACCTTCCCAGACACTTTCCCCCTGAAAGAAACGTTTTCTTTAGCTCGTACACCTTCTAAAACCCTTCGCCTTTAAAGCTCATTCCAAGTCCTGACATTTTAAGGGGCTGTGGTCCCCAGGAGTAACACTCTCACATGGCAGGAAGCTAGTTGTAGCTCTCTGTACAGTACTGACTGCATGCTAACGCTGGTTTAGCTAAGCCTGGCAATCAGGTGCTATCGCACAATCTAATCTGCTACAGCTGAAATATGGAATAGCCTTGCTAAGAATGCCATGCTAATTCCTGGAGCTAACATGTGTAGCAGTTCCTCGCATCCTGGCCGCCTCCAGGCTTTGATGCCTGCTGTCAATCCAGAAGCATCGGCGAACATCTGGAAACCATAGAAGCTGCTAGCGCACACTGAACCCGTCATTACCACGCTTAGCTTGCACTCAATAATCACTCCTTCATAAGGACATGGAACAGCTAATTATTAATACTGCTGATGAATTATTTGGCAGCCTAAGATGACATGAGTTAATTACATTGTTTCTTTATAGTTTTTATTGTCTATGGCTACAAATTATATAATCATGTATAATGACTATATTGTGATGAAGTACCATTTAGTCATGTAACATTTTTAGCCAAATAAACTTAAAGTGATTACAGATACATGTCATTAGGGAGACCGTAGGGGTTAGACAGGACAGAGACAGGT
>JAXIVH010000025.1:5435779-5438279 GCA_036785325.1 Urophycis tenuis | reverse complement strand
GAGGACAGTGTTGGCCCCTAGAGAGGACAGTGATGGCCCCTAGAGAGGAGAGAGATGGCCCCTAGAGAGGACAATGTTGGCCCCTAGAGAGGAGAGAGATGGCCCCTAGAGAGGACAGTGTTGGCCCCTAGAGAGGACAGTGATGGCCCCTAAAGTGGAGAGATGGCCCCTAGAGAGGACAGTGTTGGCCCCTAGAGAGGAGAGAGATGGCCCCTAGAGAGGACAGTGTTGGCCCCTAGAGAGGAGAGAGATGGCCCCTAGAGAGGACAGTGTTGGCCCCTAGAGAGGACAGTGTTGGCCCCTAGAGAGGACAGTGTTGGCCCCTAGAGAGGAGAGATGCCCCCTAGAGAGGACAGTGTTGGCCCCTAGAGAGGACAGTGATGGCCCCTAGAGAGGAGAGAGTTGGCTCCTAGAGAGGACAGTGATGGCCCCTAGAGAGGACAGTGTTGGCCCCTAGAGAGGAGAGATGGCCCCTAGAGGGGACAGTGTTGGCCCCTAGAGAGGAGAGATGGCCCCTAGAGAGGACAGTGTTGGCCCCTAGAGAGGAGAGATGGCCCCTAGAGAGGACAGTGTTGGCCCCTAGAGAGGACAGTGATGGCCCCTAGAGAGGAGAGAGTTGGCTCCTAGAGAACAGTTTTGGCCCCTAGAGGGTTGAGTGTTGGATAACTGACTGTCCGTCTGACTGACTGACTGACTGACTGACTGACTGTCTGACTGACTGGCTGTTGCCAAATTAATTTCTCTCTCTCTCTCTCTCTCTCTCTCTCTCTCTCTCTCTCTCTCTCTCTCTCTCTCTCTCTCTCTCTCTCTCTCTCTCTCTCTCTCACACTAATCCTCTATTGTAGCCTTTTGGTGTGGAAAATAGCATCAGCAAAGCAGATAAATTATTGAAGGAAGAACAAAGCAACAATGTTAACACAGATATTAAACACTGATATGAGAAGACTATTTCAGACACAGCCATCAGGAAACATTGTGCACATACGCTTTGGAAGCTCAGGTCCAACTATACAGAGCTTTATAAATATACCTCGGGCTACAGACCAGCACCTTTACCACATTTTATTTGATGTAGTTTAACATTCTAAAATGCTTAATTTGCATTAAAGTTACTTTAACAACTTTTCTAAACCATAGCATAAAAGATCTGGGAGAAACCCTCAACAAAACACAATAAATCCCAGCACAATGGATTAGCAGATAAAACCAATGGTGTAGGAAGTGTTTCTTTTTCTATCACATCCTGTAACATATCTGAGACTAATAGGATTGTTCTGGGTCTAGTGATTCCGTCCTTGTTTCCCTATAGTCCAAAAAAAAAATGCTTTAACGCTATCGTTCTCTAGAGTTCCCTCTTTATTTCAACCTCTTCTATATTGCTCTCTCCCTCTCTCTTCCTCTCTCTGTTTCTCTCTCTTCCTCTCTCTCTGTCTCTCTCTCTCTCTCCCCCCCCTCTCTCCCTCTCTCTTCCTCCTCTCTCTCTCTCTCTCTCTCTCTCTCTCTCTCTCTCTCTCTCTCTCTCTCTCTCTCTCTCTCTCTCTCTCACTCTCCACCTCGAGCAGAATGTAGCTGATCAAAGCCTTGTGTGTAAGTTACTTACTCACAAGTGTGTAAAAGAACATTAGAACATAAGACAGACTGACAAACAGATGGACAGACCAAGAGACAGACAGACCCAGTCCCACGTGTGGTATTTGTCTGGACACAAGAAGTGTGTGTGTGTGTGTGTGTGTGTGCGTGTGCATGCATGCATGCGTGTCTGTGTGTGTGTGTGTGTGTGTGTACTCACTAATACTATTTAAAAATGTTCAAATGAGAATCCTAAAACGTTCTCTTCACTTGGATGTGTCACCTCTCTAACTCTCCTCTCTCCTTAGTTCATTCACTTCTTATTCTCTGACTTCATTCATGTCCTCTCCTCCCCTCTCCTTCCTACTCTCCTGAGCAGGTGGTAATGGTTAGGGTTAGGAGGTAAGGATAGGAAGGAAGGGGGGGAGAGAGAGACAGATAGGTGGAAGGGGGGGGGGGGGAGACACAGACAGGTGGGAGTCTAGAGAAAGATAGATGGAGGCAAAGAGAGAGCCAGAGAGATATGTAGAGAGACAGCCTGGTAGGAGGGGTGAGGGAGAAAGAGAGAGAGACCGCTGGGATCCGGAGAGGGAGACAAATGGAAAGGGGAGCGAGAGTGGGAGACAGGTGGGATGGGGAGGGACAGAGAGACAGGTGGGAGGGGTAGAGAGAGACGGGATGGGGTGAGACTGGGGAGATGTGACACTCCCATTAGGAACACAATCCCTGCCGTGCCCTCTCACCGTGCACACCCCTATAGACAACCAGGAGTGAACAGGGCTGTGAAGCCATATCCTAGCCCCTGTCTCCTATCTCCTAACCACTTTCTCCTACCTCTGATTTCCTAGCCCCTTATTTAGCCTTTTATAACCTAGCTCCTATCTTCTATCCCCTATATCATAGCCCTGTTGCGTCCCTATGGCCTGTCTCC
>JAXIVH010000025.1:5403501-5435579 GCA_036785325.1 Urophycis tenuis | reverse complement strand
TAGTAGCCATCCGACTGCTTTAGTAACTAAGACAGCTTCACTCAACTAGAGGACAGGACTATCTTTCAGGTTTCCTTGCTAAAATGGTGGAAAAAATTAGAGTTACATAAAATTCTGCCTTGAAGATCAAATCAAAAGTCGGGCGGCCCTGCAGAACTTCAACAACGGTATTGCAAGAATAGCGAACAGGAAAAGCATGTCCATTTTTATCGTTTTGTGTTGAAGAGATTTGTTTTCTCTTTCTTTGATTGTTTTACCATTTAATGATGTTGCTTTTTCAATAGCAGGGAATAGAACCCCTAACTCTAGAGCTTCACTCTGAGATGCACATTGAATAGAACCCTAAACGTGTGTGTGTGTGTGTGTAAGTGAGTTTATTTCAGAGCGTGGTCATCCATTATAGTTGTGGCATGAGGTGTAGCTTATTGGTTTTGCAGTTTAAATGCATGTTTAAATCTGGTGGTGAGTGATGGATGACACAGGAGAGATTAACCCTCTAAAACACCTCCACTGCTTCATAATGGATGCGTGAATTACACACACCAATACTGACACATGCAACACTAAGCCTGAAAAATACCCGGGTTTCCATAGTTACAGAGGAAAGACCATGGTTACTGCATGGTTACCTGGTAACAGAGGAAATACCCTGGTTACCTGATTTCCATGGTTACAGGGTTAGGTCTATTTACACTGGTTACAGAGGAAGGACCCTGGTTACCATGGGCACCAATGGAGGAAATCCCTTGGTTACCATGGTTATCATGGTTACTCATGGACCCTGGTAAACATCGGTACCCTTGTTATAGAGGACAGATCCTGGTTACCCCGGTTACAGAGGAAAGACCCTGGTTACAGAGAAAATACCCTGGTTACCCTGGTTAGAGAGGAATGACCCTGGTGCCCTCAAATTGGCATGTTGGGATTTCAGATGGAGGGAATGGACGGCTCCAAAAGTCTATAGCGATTCGTCTAGCTTCCTGCTAGAAAGAGAGAGAGAGAGAGAGAGAGAGAGAGAGAGAGAGAGGAGATGAGAGAGAGAGAGAGAGAGAGAGAGAGAGAGAGGAACCACGACACCAGATGGTCTAATGACCACAGGAAATATTACATCTGCCACACACACACCTCACACACACACACACAGACCCACACCCACGCCCACACCCACATCCACACCCACACCCACGACACACACACACACACACACACACCATTAACCACACCAGTCATTTACCAGGCCTGGCTAGAGCGTACATATGTGCATGTTTATGTGTGTGGTTCATGGTTTTGTAGTGCATGTGTATGTGGTAAGAATATAAAGGAGAAAAAATGTAAGTCCTACAGTAACTAAGAGAGCCAAGAGAGTGTAGATGTCAGGCTGCTAAGATAGGCCTCCTTAAAACCAAATCTAAATGACAGTGTTCAAGACAAAATGGCTGCTTGCGACGAAAACGAAGCACCATAGTGGGAGGCTTTAACCCATCATTTACCCATCATGTACAAATTGTTTTCTAATCTGTCGGTCAACTTTTTTGTCCCATCATGAGTCGCTGTACAAAACAGCAAAGCAATGCTGATACTGTAAAACAACTGCACATATTTGGATTCTCAACATTAGATTAGCAATTAGAAGCAAAAGTTTTTACACAAACAGGTTTTGCCATGTTTGTGTAAAGTTAAGGGACTGCATTTCGAGATACATTCCACTGCACCGTAAAGGGGTAGTTCAGAATTTTGGACAGAGGACCTCACTTCCAAGTTATCCTGTGTGTTATTTATCATTGGAGACGTTTTCAACAAATTTCATTCAGTTCTTCTAGCTGCAGAGTTTGCTGGTGCTAAGCTAGCACAAGTCAGCGGTTTCGGCTAGCCTGCTAATAAAAACAGTCTTACCCACAGTACACCCGAGGCAAATAAATGATAACGCCAGACTATCAATGTAAATGACTGTGTTGATAAAATGATGTAAGAAATAAAACCCAACCCTTGCATGGCATTGCATTTTGAGGGACTTGTGTCTCAGCAGCAGCGTTATACTTCCTGGTAGGAGGCTACGGCAGCGGCGGACTGATATTACCTAGGTTACCGCCAACTAGGTCCCTCAAAATGCGATGATTCCTGCAATGATTTCTGATGATTCTTCAATGATAAATAACACACAGGCTAACTTGGAAATGAGGGCCTATGTCCAAAATTCCAAACCTACCCCTTTAGGTTTTCAGCGTTGATCAGGACAACAATGAAACAACGAAAACCCCTGTCTATATTCAGATTGAGTGTGATATAGTGTGTGTGTGTGCGTTGATGATAATCATGTCATCAAGAAGAGTGATGGAGGAGCAGGAGCATGTGAGGCGACGGTCTTGTCTAGCCTGTGCTGTGAGCTCCATTAATAACATCTGTAAGGATAGTAAAGAAAAAAGTACAAAACCATACGTTGGGTTTCTTTTGCTAACCATTACCTGGATGTAAAACAGCATGAGGTAAAGGAAAGAGGTGAAAGGGAGTTCATGAGGAATAAGGAAATGCTAAAGGACATAAAAAAGGAAGCAATGAAATACCATTCCTTAGCATTTAGAGAACTCCAAAAGCTCTTATCATTTGTGCCACTTAGATACTTTCGGGTCATGTCACTCAGCTAGGAACATTACTAGGCAAAAAAGACTTTTCAAAAGGAACCGAGGAGATATTTGCTAAGCTAAGGATTGTTGCTAGCCTAAGGACTGATATGCTAAGGACTCAAGCTGGGGTTAGGGTTACTGACATTAGGGCTTCAGTCGAATAGTCAAAATAATACATCCTATGTCTTTTCCTGACCACGTTTACTTGACCTCAATTGAAAACCTCATGAGGTCAGGAAAGACGTTAAGGATCATTCATAAGGACTAAGGAAAGACAACCCTGAAGCTAAGATAATCGGACTGCACCTACACTACGCTACGTAATTATGCAATTACTTAGATACTTCCAGGTCATTTCACTCAGTTAGAGCCTTCATAAGCAATGAGACTGTGTGTCTGGAGCTTGGGCTAACTGATGTGAGGCTAAGGTATGATGCTAGGGTAAGGGCTGATGCTAGGATTGATACTAGTGACTGATCTTAGGCTAAGTACTGATGCTAGTGACTGATACTAGTGACTGATCTTAGGCTAAGTACTGATGCTAGTGACTGATGCTAGTGTCAGATGTTTGGCTATATCCTTGGAACAGAGCTACGCACACTTACAAATGACACAGCAAACACACACACCTATTTCCTCTCAGAAAATCACACAAAGACCAGAGCACATCAGGAACCACTATCAGGAACACACATACACACAGACACACACAAACACAAAGTGCCTCTTTTATCTTGGTTCTTTCCTCTGAGCGATGGAAGGAAATGATCGTTCACAAGCTGAAGCCAGCAATTAACATTTATGACTCTCTCTCTCTCTCTCTCTCTCTCTCTCTCTCTCTCTCTCTCTCTCTCTCTCTCTCTCTCTCTCTCTCTCTCTCTCTTGCTCTGTAGAGTAATGGAGGTGAAGGTGTTTTCATACTCATTTAACAGGACAAGGTCAATGCTAGACATTGCCAAGGCTCCAATTGACAACTATTTTGTCCTGGACACACACAGCTGATCTCTGGTGCTGTACGCCCCTAGACACGGAAACCTCCTTTCCACCTCTAGAACACGTCTATACCTTAACACCTCTAGACCCTATCTAAAGCTTTAGACATTCTCTATATCGCTGAACCTCCTCCAGTTCTCTAGACCATTGGTTCCCAAACGGTGTGCCGTGGGATTTTGTGACAACCATACATTATTATTGCAATATACAACTACACAAAAAATATTTTTATTAATTTAGTTTATCAGTACTTTGTATGGACTAAATTCATAATACAAAGGCAAACTATATACCTAAAAACATTTCTTTAATTCTTGCCTCATTTTTAATTTTGTGACCTGTCTGGTTTAAATGGGTGTGTTGCTGCTTTGATGAAGCCTAATTTGATAGTTTCTAGTTAATATTTGAAATATTTGGTTAATAATTATTTCATGAGTAATATGAGTCTTTGTCACATTTTATTTGGCATTAGTACTACTGAACTATGAACTATGCACATTTACAGATATTTTACATGATATGAGTGATAACACGTGTTATAAAGGCTATTTTGCACAATAGGCCTTTTTGTGCCTTGGGCACAAAAAGTTTGGGAACCACTGCTCTAGACCTCTGGACATCTAGACCTCAAGACCTCTAGATCTCCTCTAAACCTGCTCTAGACCTCTTTGAGACCTCTCAAACTGTAGCCCATTAGAACTCTAGACATGCCCTAGATCTCCTCTAGACCTCTACACCTCTAGACGTCCTCTAGACCTCTAGACCTCTTCTCTACCTCTTGAACTCCTCTAAACGTCTAGACATGATAATCATTTACAAGCTGAAGCCAACAATTTGTACCACTGGATGTTGCAGATAGCGCAGATTAAAGCATGACATCTATACTACAACTACTCTCCTGGAATCACTGGCAGCTGACACCTTCGGCTCTACACATTCTAGACTTCCTCTAGACCTCCTCGACACTGCTAGATCTCTAAATCTCTAGTCCTCCTCTACTCTACTACCTCTACACCTCAAAACCATTTGTAGACCTCCTCTTTAAGACATCCTCTTAATCCCCCCTACACCTCCTGTAGACCTCCTCTCTCCCTCTGATTTCTAGACCTCTACACCTCTAAAACCTCACACAACCTCTAGACCTATAGGTCCCCTGTAGTCCTCCTCTAGACATCTCAACCTCTGCTTGACTTCTAGACCGCCAGAACTCTTCTAGACCTCTAGACATCCTATAGAGCTCTATGCCTCTAGACATATTCTAGACTACTAGAACTTCTTTATACCTCTAGACCTCCTCTAGACCTTTAGAATTAGTAGACTTGTAGACTTCTACATAAAGGTTTAGACATCCCACTTTTAGATTAACTTCTACACATGTCTAGACATCTGAACTTGGACTCCTAGATATTTAGATTTCTTGTGCTCTAAACATGGCAAATATTTAAATACTCTAGTCTTAAGACTTATAGACTTTGTAGACTTTCACTTCTACATTTCTTAAGTTCTAAAATCCAAAGTCTCTAGATTCTAACCTTATAGACTTGAAGATTCTGGATTCCTAGCATCTAGAGTACTAGATTCTAGATTTAAATTACAGTGCGTGCAGACTTTCAGACTTTGCAAAACGTCTAAATTTCCACTTCTACACTTCTGGATGTGTAGACTTCCATCCTGTTGATTATTTTCTCGGACAATTCTTAGGCCCTGACAGATAGGAGTGCAGACCCTGTCCACACACTGGCAATAATTCTGGATTATGTTAGAACACAGATACACCAGAGATATTACCTGTTACAGAATGTGTGTGTGTGTGTGCGCACACTACTGCCTAACCGAGTGTGCAATCCACTCATCTTGTCTATTCGTGGACACAGCTGTAAGCACAAGTGTGCACAGGCATTTACATTGAGAAGGTGATGTATGGACGCTCTGTAAAGACAGGCAGACAGACAGACAGATAGGCAAGCAGACAGACAGGCAGATAGAACATCTATTTTTACCTGCTGAGAACTCTCCCAGCCGCCCCCCCCTCCCCCATTCACTTTTTCACCCCTTGTCTTCTATCCCCATCACAAGTGGAGAAAAACAGCTCTGTCTATCTCTGCTTGTATGTCTGCCTTCCTCTGTCTGTCCGTCTGATTACCTGACTGCCTCCTTGTCTGTCTGTCTCTCCTTCTCTGTCTCTCTCTTATCTTCCCAAGGACTTTAGAGGATATATATAATATAACTGTGTATACGTGTGTTTGTTTGTGTGTGTGTGTGTGTGTGTGTGTGTGTGTGTGTGTGTGTGTGTGTGTGTGTGTGTGTGTGTGTGTGAGTATGTGTGTAAGGCTGAAACCATGACCAGTTTCTGACCCTCTTTCCTCTTTTAGCAGATCGATAAACTAGCACACACCCACACACACAAACACACGCACACACACACACATGCGTGCGCTTTTGTGCCCACATACACACTCACCCACACAGGCACTGTGTGTGTGTTGGTTTCACTATACCTGTGAGGACTAACGCTTGACAGCCCACCCGTGTGTGTGTGTGTGTGTGTGTGTGTGTGTGTGTGTGTGTGTGTGTGTGTCTGTGAGAGGTATTCTCATGTTCTGCCAAGTTGCTTTCTGATGACATCAGCAAACCATTATCTCTCTCCCTCCCTCCCTCTCTCTCTCTTTCTCTCTCTCTTTCTCTCTCACTTCCTCTCTCACTTCCTCTCTCTATCGCTTTCACTCTCTCTGGTGATAGATGACGGATGGATGGACGATGGATGGATGGGTGATAAATGGATGGATGATGGATGATTGATGGATGGATGATAAATGAATGTAAAAAACACATTATAACAAATACTACTGTGGGCTTCTCTAGGCTATTGCATGGACTATGTGTGTAGATAGGTATTGTAATATGTATTTATATGGGTACTACTTTATGAAGTATTATATCTAGAAACATCTGTTTTGGGATGTGAACTGTATATGTATTATATGTGTACTATGATGTGTACTGTTATATGTAATCATGCTCTATAGTGTTGAGGCTACCTTGTGACTAACTGAGGCTTGTCTTCCCCAGCTTGAAGAGGACAGTCTCCGGCCAACCACTGCAAGGTAGGCTGCAAATCAAACCAACCCCGAGAACTCGTTAAGACGGGTGGTCAACTCGTTAAAGGAAAACGTCACGGTTTGTCCATGCTGAACTACGTTCTTCCCTGATCTTAGATGAGTTGATACATACCTCTCTCACTTTCGTGCGTGCACTCGATCGCTCTGGAGCGTAGCGCTACCTCGCTAGCATGTAGCTTGGCCCAGTATATTCCTTAGGATCCAAACGGGGGTGAAGTTAGAAGCAACCAAGCATTTCCACATTTTCCCTATTTAAAATACGGTTACATGAGTAGTTACACGACCCAAGTATAGTTACACAAATTGAAACATGGCCATTTTCTAAGTGGATAAAAAAGGATAACTATAATGTATGGCGAAATAACACCTGACAGCACTTCGACGTTGGCGTTATAATATCACTCCTACACGATCCTCTCCCCCTCCCTCAGTTACTTCCGTCAATAGAACCAACGTGACTTTTTACTTCAACTACTACAGGTAGTGCAGGCGATGACGCGCAGGTCACGTTGGTGACCTGCATGAAAGATTTTGGTGGAGGAGGGTTGACATTGTTATGACAATAGGGACATTTCCTGCAAAAATCATCTCTCGCACGTTTTTGGAGCGAGACTTGGTTAGACACAATAACAAACAGATTGGATCTGGTGAATCCTAGATGAAAAAGTTCTCTCTGTAGAGATCCTTTATATAATGTTGTCAGAGATTTATAATGACAGTCTGAGCTGTCAGTGCCAAACGAAGCACTGACGTCAACCTTAAAAACTGGTTGTCACCTCTTTAGACATCTTGTTAAGACATGTTGTCAACTCATTTGATTACCTCTTTGAGACAGGTGATCATCTTGTTAATACAGGTGGTTACCTCGTTGAGACAGATGTGGTCATCTCTTTAAGACGGGTGGTCAAGTCATTGAGATAAGTGTTCATCTCGTTAAGATGGCTGATAACCTTGTTAAGGCAGAAGGTGATCTTGTTAAGACAGGTGGCCACCTTGTTAAGACAGATCGTCATCGTAAAATTTTCTCCTGACACCATCAAGGTAGGAGGTTGACAAGGTTTTACTATACTATTGCGGTTCAACCCTTGACAACCCCATGTACATAAACACATGTACACATTGATATTCCTCCCCCTTAGTCCCACATGCACACACACACACTGGAAACATCCAGACAGCATGAGTCCATGTAAACACCAGACTGGCATCACGTCATCAAGTGTCAAGGCTGTGCCTCCTTTTGGGGGAAAGAATTGCACCTTGAAATAGGAGAGAAACAGGAAAAGTCAAACAGACACACATGTGATGTCATCCTGACCTTACTGGACCCTAGTAACCACATATTCATTACCCAAATTCAAATTCCATCTCCAACATATCACATCTGATTATTAGTCACATTTCTCTCTAATAAGTTGACCGTAAGTCACTTAGGATATAGTTCTGTTATTCATCCCCATGGCTGGGTTTGCTCAGTGGCACTAAGGCGATAGGGGGAAATACCTCCCAGCATTCCTTGGTGCAGGTGCAGAGTCGCCAGATTGTCGTCTCTTTCACAGCAGAGTAATTGAGTTCAAGTGAAGACTTTATTGTCCCTTAATGGGAAACCTGGTTAGCGCCGGAACCCAGGTGATGAGCGTAACAGACATCAGGTTCAGAAACATGAACGCTAGATTGAATAAAGGTGCGGAAACACACACGCCAGAGCAGCGGCTTTATTCATTTATTAGCGCTGGGAGAGAAGGAAGCGTTGTCTACGGCTGCCGTTCATCTGTCAAGGAGAAAGCTTTTCATTTGGAGCATCCGTCTCGCTGGTGGCACTTCTTATCTAGTGCACCAAGGATTTCTCAAGTCTTTTATTCCAAAGTATTTTACTGTGGTTTGAGTCCTTGTGGAGAGATGCTTGTGGTTAACCCCAGTGACTCACCAATAAGGATGCCCATCACTCTTAGCGCTTAGCATCTTAGGTCCAGCATTATGTAATTGAGTTTCTATGACTTGATTGAAGTGATGGTCTTGGTGCAAGAGGACTTTGCTGATATCGTTGAGTTTTCGGCCACATATGAACATAAGGACTGGGTCCAGTCTGCAGCCAGCGGTTCATCTATTACACTCACTGTCCAGACCGCCATTAGCTAATTCGCTTACTCTTTCTCCCTCCCTCCCTCTTCCTCCCTCCCTCCTTCCCTCCCTCCCCCTTCCCTCCCTCCCTTCCTTCCTCTCTCTTTCTCTTTGTCTTTATCTGTCTCACTCTCTGTCTCTATATACATCTTTATGTCTGCATATTTGTCACTCTTTCGATTTGTCACTCTTTTTCTTGTCATTTTTATCTTTCTCTCCTGGTCTGTCAGGATACTAGGCTAACAGTAGCATTAGCTTGCTTAGTATGGTGTAATTGTTTTGTTGGGATAATTCTATAGGCTAGCATAGCATTAGCCTGCTGAGTATGGTATACTTGTATTGTTGACAGGATGCTAGCGTCTAGCAGTAGCATTAGCCAGTCTAGCATGGCATAGTTGTATTGTTGCCAGGATGCTAGAGGCTAGCAGTAACATCAGCATGCCAAGCATGGTGTAGTTGAATTGTAGACAGGAGGCTAGAGGCAGTGGTAGCATTAGCCTGCGAGCCTGCCTATGGTAGTACTCTCGCTGACACGCTGGAAAATGCTGAGCCCATCCCACAAACACCATGCACTGTGTGTGTGTGTGTGTGTGTGTGTGTGTGTGTGCGTGTGTGCGTCATTGTTATTCCTTCTCATTCTTTGGCATTCAACCTCTGTCAGTCTTTTGCATCTCTCCTCCTCTCTTCTCCTCTCCTCTCTCTCCTTGTCCTTCCTCTCTCCTTTCTCCTCTCCACTCCTCTCCTCTCTTCTCAGTCTGTAGTGGTTCATTGATTTTAGACCTCCTTCCTCTCTTTTGCTTAGACACACTCACATACATACACACACACACACACACACACACACACACACACACACACACACACATACATACACACACAGCGGCTCTAATTGCGATCAATTAGGAAACTTCAGAAGGCCTGAAACAGGAGAGAGAGAGAGAGAGAGAGAGAAAGAGAGAGAGAGAGAGAGAGAGAGAGAGAGAGAGAGAGAGTAAATGAGCTAATGACATCTGGTTTATTGATGAGTCTATTCAGATAACCATCTGCTCAGCAATGGCGCAAGGCACAACACTATAGGGTTAGGAGTTCTATTCCTTGTTTAGATCAGAAGGTCGAGCAAGGCATTAATGCTGCAGGGTTAGAGGCTCTATTCCTTTTGTAGATCTGTAGGTAGAGCCAGGCACTAACACCGCAGGGTTAGGTGTTCTACACCCTGTGTAGATAGAGCAAGGCACTAGGGGGTTAGCTGTTCTATTCCCTTTGTTATGTTCAGTTCTAGTATACATTTCGTTTTGTAGCTTGGTGACGATGATGTCACAGGGACAGGAAACAGAGCTGTGTGTGTGTGTGTGTGTGTGTGTGTGTGTGTGTGTGTGTGTGTGTGTGTGTGTGTGTGTGTGTGCGTGTGTGTGCTTGTGTGTGCTTGTGTGTGTGTGGAGAGGAATACTGGGAGAGACGGGGGGAGGATGGAGTGATCGATACGAGGATGTCAAGAGGTCTGCTACTGAGAGAGAGATAGAGAGAGAGCGAGTCAGAGAGAGAGAGGGAGTGGGGGAGAGAGGTAGTGATAGAGAGGGGAAGGGGGGTGAAGGAATGGAGATAATAAGCCCAGAGGAGAGGAGTGATGGAGAGAGAGGAACAACAAGGACAACAGCAGCTAGCGCCAACCCTAGCAAGCAGCGCGCGCTTACCCTAGCTAGCAGCTGTCCCTACCCTTAGCTGGTAGCTATCACAAACCCTAGCTTCAGGTAGTGTTAACCCTAGAAAGCACCTAGTGCTTACCCCAGCTTGCAGATAGCACTGCCCCTGGCTAGAAGCTAGCACTAACCTTAGCTGGTTGCTAATACTAACTAATAGCTAACAACTAGTGCTCACCCTAGCCAGAAGCTAGTGCTTATTCTAGCTAGCATCTAGCACTAATCATAGCAAACAGCTAATTCTTACCCTAGCTAGCAGTTTTTTTCATTGGGTAACAATAACATCAACAATGATGATGATGATGATGATGATGATGATGATGATAATCATCATCATCATCATCATCATCATATGAATGTGCCAGTGAACCCAAAATGCAGGGTTTTTTGTTCTAAATGTTTAAGTATGTCTTCTAAGATCTTCAACATAGTAATTTATGCCATTTGTCAGTTACTAAAATGATAGCGTAATTCAGAAAACATGTTGATGTAAAATCCCATGTATTTGGCAGTCTCCACCGTGCTTATTTGCTCTAAACTCGGCTCCTTTCTTTTCATTATGGAAAAGTGCCTTTTTGGAGCAGCTTGACTACACAACGAAGGTATAAAGATGTGAGAGGGTACACCAATACCATGGAGTCTGATGGTGTCTGAGGCTGGGTTATCATACACCAATACCATGGAGTCTGATGGTGTCTGAGGCTGGGTTATCATACACCAATACCATGGAGTCTGATGGTGTCTGAGGCTGGGTTATCATACACCAATACCATGGAGTCTGATGGTGTCTGAGGCTGGGTTATCATACACCAATACCATGGAGTCTGATGATGTCTGAGGCTGGGTTATCATACACCAATACCATGGAGTCTGATGGTGTCTGAGGCTGGGTTATCATACACCAATACCATGGAGTCTGATGGTGTCTGAGGCTGGGTTATCATACACCAATACCATGGAGTCTGATGGTGTCTGAGGCTGGGTTATCATACACCAATACCATGGAGTCTGATGGTGTCTGAGGCTGGGTTATCATACACCAATACCATGGAGTCTGATGATGTCTGAGGCTGGGTTATCATACACCAATACCATGGAGTCTGATGATGTCTGAGGCTGGGTTATCATTAGGGATGCACCGAATCCAGATTTTTAGGGTTCTGCCGAATACCGAATCAACTGGTTAAGATTCTGCCGAATCCGAACCCGAATACCGAATCCTACTCCATTAACACTAAACACATTAATGAAGTAAACAACGTCAACATCAGTGTATTTTTCGTTTTATTTAACTTCCACTACTTCCATTTTCGCTTTCTCGCAGCCACTGCATTCCAACGCGCCACTTTTTTGTAAACAGATAATTACGTCGACCAGCGCAGTGAAAGCGTAGGATTCGGGTTCGGTGGAAAAAAATGCCAAGGTTCGGCAGAACCCGAACCCCTAAAAAAAGCCCAATATTCGGCCGAATCCGAACCCAAATACTGGATTCGGTGCAACCCTAGTTATCATACACCAATACCATGGAGTCTTAGCCTGGGAATTCCCATGCTGCTTTGCGCGCGATTTCATTCTCACTGCAAAGACAGCCTGGAAACCACCGCCCTTATTTTCCCCCTTATATTGGTTAGGGAACCAATCACAGAACGGGGGGGGCAGAAGCTTGTAGCGTGTTAATCCAACATGGCAGCGGACACAACGTTACCGTTCGATGCAGCTTTAGAAAGTGTATTAAGTAGCTTTTGTAGCAATTAATTTAATTTTAGTAGCTAATTTTTAGTAGCAATTGGCTATGAATCGCGCGCAAAGCAGCATGTGAAGAACCAGACGCCATTTGATAGACATTCGTAGCGCCCAATAAACGGCTCTAGGCATTCGTAAACCACGCCTCAAATACGAGAAAATTCACACCTAGTTCCCAGACCACCATCTCATCGAGATGTGGACGCGTCAGCCAGGCTAATGGAGTCTGATGATGTCTGAGGCTGGGTTAGGATTCTCGGACACTGAGTATAATAGTATATTATAACTAGAAAATGTAGTTCCACGTGAGGAATTACTTGAGCCTAGTAATGCCTGTAATCATTGAGATAAATTTAGTTGAGGTGGGGATCGAACCGCCGACCCTCCAGTTGTAGAACACATACTCTACCCGCTGGGCTGTGCCATCCATTGACAATTGGAATGCAATTAGCGGAGTCAAACGTAACAATTGGAAAGTTATCAGTGTTATCTCTGTGATATGTCTATGAGTGTTTTGCATTTTTTATTGCAAATATCTCAAAAAGTTTACGAAAATGAAAAATACAAAGCACAGCTATACGGCTGTAGACCTTTGTAATACAGTTTGTATGAAATCTTGAGGTTCAGTCGCTTCCTTCATTGCACAAATTTGGTGTGAAGAAGAATAATATGACAAAAAAGATGTAAAAGACGAAAATTATAAGGAAGTATCAAAAGTTGGTTAAAACTCTCATAATGTTCAAATTCAAGTATTGTGCAATATGCAAAGCAATAGGGAATTCCCTAACACTAATGTGTGTTTTAAATGTGAAGTATGTGTTAATTATGTTGTTATTTTGTCTGGCTCACTCTGGCTCCACAGTGAGGAGCATCTAGAGGCCAGCTTGTTGCTAGCGGTGGTTCTAGATGCATAATTCAAGGAACATAAAGATGAATACAGAAGAACCGAAGAGTAACAGTCCATTATGAATATTAAAACATGGATGACCTCCTCCTGCTGCTAAATGATTTATAGTCCAACAGACTCCTCTCTATTTATACCCCCTGTCCCTCCTCTCTCCTTCTCCTGTCTCTCCCCTTCTTCCTCCTGTGTCTTCCTCTGTGCCTCGCTCCCCTTTTTTACATTGACAAGACTGATAGCTGGGAGACAGACTTTAAACATATCAACTAGAGGGAGGGAGGGAGGGGGGAGGGGGGAGGGAGGGAGGGAAATAAATGTGTTTTGTTTAAAGAAAGTCTTGTGTGTGAAGAATAGTGATAGGATAGGAGAATGATAGCAGAACAATTGTAGTATTCTGAAAAACATGGGAACCCGAGTACTACTGTAGTATTAGGGCAGTGTTTTAACAATGACAGTACTATTATAGCAGAAGAACTACAGGTTGTACAGGGGGCGATCTGTGTTATTATTTCATCTTACTGACTCTGTAAAGTCTACTTTCCTCCAGTTTTTGTGTTATTATTTAATTATTAGTTTGATTATGTAGTTATTATATGGTCTGTTTTATAAGCACTTGATGGTAGTTATTAATAGATGAGATATGATTTAATAATAATAATCATAATAACAATAGTAATAGAGAGAAGGAATAGAGAGCCAGAGCAAGCTGAAGAGAGTGCAAGAAATGGAGGGTGGGAGAGAGAGGTAGAGAGAGAGTGATGGAAAGGGAAAGGGAGCGAGAGGTAGCGAGAGGGGGAGAGGGCTAGAAAGAGCTGGAGAGAGAGGTAGAGGCAGAGAGAGACGATAAGGTCTTTTATTAATAACACAGTTATTATTGCATATAATAGAATCAGAATGAGGTGAGAGTGCTGTGTCAGCTGGACTTAACGCAGCATTCTAATTTCTAAAATATTTTAATTAGCTACTTCAAAGTTCACTGCACAAGCAAACACGGGCAAGAGTTACAAATCATTAATTCATTATTGAATGAATGACTAAACACAATTCAGAATTAATGAAGGAGGCGCATTAAAAACAGGCTCAACTAGTAGGTGAAACAGGAAATGTATATGGTCATATATGCATAATATATGTATATATATATATATATATATATATATATATATATATATATATATATATATATATACATATTTATATATATATAAATATGTATATATATATATATATATATATATATATATATATATATATATATATATTTATATATATATAAATACTCTATCCTGTCTTCTCCTCTCTCTCAAGGTTAGGGCTCAGAGGAAAAGTATCATGTTTCACTAATGCATCAGGACGGGAGTCATGCACACACACATGCACCCACATATATACACACACACACACACACACACACACACACAGCACACTCACACGCGCACACCTGAACACATCAGCGTGGCTTTAATGCAAGACCAGCATCCTCTCCTCTTTCTTCTCTCCTTTCTTTCCTCCATCTCCTCCCTGCTCCTCTCTCTCCTCCACTCTCTGTCTCCTCTCTTCTCTCTCTGATCTCGTCTCCATTCCTCTTTGTTCTCCGCAAATCCCTTTCCTCTCCTCTCTCTGAATGATTTAGAAATGATATTATTCATGATGATTTGTCTGGTTGTCTTCGTCACCCCTGAGATGCTCAAGGTGACCTTGAGGTTGTTACTGTAGTGATGGTTATGTATAATACATATATATATATATATATATATATAATACAGATGAATTGTGATGTCATTAAGAGCAGGCTCAACCTATATGTTACAGACAGATCATATTCCCTCTTCAAAGACATGCTCTCTCTCTGGCATGCAGACGTGTGCGCGCATACACACACACACAACACACACACACACACAACACACAACACACACACACACACACACACACACACACACACACACACACACACACACACACACACGGTGAGAGAGAGTATTGTGAGTGGAAATGCAGCTCAGAGAACAGGTCCTCCATTCATCTAGGATACACTCCTCTTTCCTAGTCACTTTATATCCTCTACCCTCGTCTCCTTATCTCATCTACCCTAGTATCCTTAACTCCTCTCGTCTCATTATCTCCTCTAGTCTCCTTATGTCCTCTAACCTAGTCTATTTATCTCTTCTACCAGTCCACTTATCTCCCCTTCTCCCGTCTTCTAATCTCCTCTCTGGTGTCCTCCTTTCTCCTCTACTCTCCTCATCCCCTCTATTTCCCTTATCTCCTCACCTCATCTCCTCTGCCCTCCTCTCATGTCATTATAATACCAGTATTTGTATTAGTCACTCGTATTGACCATTTGTGATTCCTATCTCTGTTAAGATATGGGCACACATAAGGTCAGCTCACAGTACACCCTGAGGTCAGCTCACAGTTCTGCTCCTATGGAGGGGATTGGTGGAGAATAATGATCTAAAACTAAAACAGATAGTGTCTCTCAAACTCCACCCACTTCAACTGGTCTCTACTGTCTTTAGCGATCTGTTCTGGTCCTCTACTGGTCTGTCTTTAGCGATCTCTCCTGGTCCTCTACTGGTCTGTCTTTAGCGATCTGTCCTGGTCCTCTACTGGTCTGTCTTTAGCGATCTCTCCTGGTCCTCTACTGGTCTGTCTTTAGCGATCTCTCCTGGTCCTCTACTGGTCTGTCTTTAGCGATCTGTCCTGGTCCTCTACTGGTCTGTCTTTAGCGATCTCTCCTGGTCCTCTACTGGTCTACCCTGGTCCTCTACTGGTCTCTACTGGTCCTCTACTGGTCTGTCTTTAGCGATCTGTCCTGGTCCTCTACTGGTCTGTCTTTAGCGATCTGTCCTGGTCCTCTACTGGTCTGTCTTTAGCGATCTCTCCTGGTCCTCTACTGGTCTACCCTGGTCCTCTACTGGTCTCTCCTGGTCCTCTACTGGTCTCTACTGGTCCTCTACTGGTCTGTCTTGGTCTCTACTGTCTTTAGCGATCTCTCCTGGTCCTCTACTGGTCTGTCTTGGTCTCTATTGTCTTTAGCGATCTCTCCTGGTCCTCTACTGGTCTGTCTTGGTCTCTACTGGTCTACCCTGGTCTCAATGTCTCAAATGGTTTCTTCTGGGGCCATATATACAAAAGATAATATGTAGAGAGGACCTTTTGGTCTTTATTGGTCATTCTCAGTATTTTTTAGATACAGGAATGACATTTATTCTCTGCATTGACCCATCCTAGGGTACATAGGAGCAGATAATACTCTATTTTCCTGTAATTTCCTTAAGTACGTCTTACATTTATTTTTTGACAAGTTACTCTATGCCATGTGTAAATAAATCACTTGGAAGCTCTGTAGTAAATAAGTAAAACCCTGAGAAGTAATTAAGGAATTGTATACAGTGTAGTTAGCATTGTGTTGCAGCCTAGACCTATGTCTTTTTCAATATTATATCATGCATATTTTCAAACAGCAGCAATACATTTAAATTAGATTAAAATATTTTGCAAATATTTCAATTGAAACTCTAAAATCAATATTATCAATTACAATTAAAGCATATTATCAATTACAATTAAGGCATAGCTACTCAATGACAGCTTGAGATAAGCAAACTGTTATCAAGTTATTGAGTTACAAAAAAAATCTAGATTTTTTTTTAAATTTGTATGTATTCAAGCATCCTTTTTAATCTTAATTGTTTTCATAATAAATTATCTAAGAAGAGAGAGTACAGTACAAACAATCAGATATATTTTGGTTAATGGCAGTTTTTCCTAACTTTCTTCACAAATCTTTTTACTTTTCAAACAGCAGCTATGAAGAGTGTTTGTGGTCTCTTATAGACTCTACTGGTCTCTACTCCAGGAGACTAGCTGTAAGATCTCATTTCAAATGTTGAGGGTGTCTACTACAGAAACCTAGGTTCATGATTCCAGTGTGTGTGTGTGTGTGTGTGTGTGTGTGTGTGTGTGTGTTGTGTCTGCATGGTTGGAGGTTCTATCCCTGATCAGAGGGTAGAGCAAGGCACTAACACTGCAGGGTTAGGGGTTAAGGAGTAAGACATTTTGGATAAAACCCTCCACCAAATGGCAGATACGAAATCATAGTTACATTCAGAGCCACATAAACAGAAAAAGGTTTCCAAACAGATGAGACATTCATGTTAAGTCAACAGCAGCACTGCTCAGCCCTGGTTACTGCTTGGGGTGTTTGTCTAAGAGCTAGCAGCACTACCACCCATGTCTCAGCTGTAATATGAGCTTCATTCATAATCTGCACATTACACTCCTGGGAGGGAGATCTTCTGTTTATTAGCCTTAGGAAGCTAGCAGGGCTAGCAGTGCTAGGAGGCAGGCCTTCTGTTTGGTTAGCCTTAAGAAGCTAGCCGGGCTAACAGTGCTAGGAGGCAGGTCTTCTGTTGGGTTAGCCTCAGGAAGCTAGCAAGGCTGGCAGTGCTAGGAAGGAGAAAGAGAGAGTGCTAGCCTAGCATGCTTCAGTAGCATATGTGTGCAGCATGTTTATGAGAATAAGGAGTCTCTCTTATCCATGATATCACCTATGGTTTAGCCAACCAGAATATCGAGGCATCTCAACCCTTGGGCTCGAAGATCACTTAGGCTACGTTCACACTGCAAGCTTTAGTGCTCAATTCAGATGTATTGCTCGGATTTATAGTTTTGTTTGGCTGTTCGATTATTTTTTTAGTGTGGCCAATATCAGAATCCAGGGTGAACTGGTCACAGTCCGAACGAACCAGCATGCGCAACAGAACAATAACAAAGGCGTCACACGCAGCACTCGGAAGTAAACATGGAGGCCTCATGACCACTGTGTTTATGGTTAATCTAAGTTCATGTGCAGCAGTCTTTACACGGTGTGGACATTTTAACACTGGCGGATGTTGTTTTTTTTACCAAATGGTAAACAACCATTTTCTAAAGGGCCTTTAATTTGTTAAAACAAATGTGTTATGTCAATAATGCAAACATCTAAGCCACAATATCCCATTGGATGGCTGCGTGGACGACAGCGGCTTTCGGATCCACTCATCGTTGTGAGTCTGTAACTCAGAGTCTGACTCTGGAGAGCTTCAATATAGCCTTGAGATTTCCAAAGACACACAGCTGGGAGACGCCTGCAAAAAAGGTGGTGTGAACATTGTGCAAAGTTTTGCTTGGCAGGACTAGCTCTATTCAAGAGAAACAACACATGAGCTATTGTGGGTGACGGATCACCAAAAAAGGAGACCAATCCATTGTTAATCGGCATCCAACATTAGTACTTTTAAAAACTAAGTTCACTGTCACTCCATCGCAGCTGTCTTTCATGTATGTTTTCACTCTCGCCAGCATTGAATTGGGACAATTGTAGATCTAGCGGGACATCAATGTTGCATAAATTTCGATATGACTGTTTACACTGAGGTCGCATTGCAAAAGATCTGAACTGTGTCTGATTCAGGAACACATGAAAGTGACCCAAATCAATATTGAAAAGATCAAATTCCATGTGATTTATGCTGTTCACACTGTTCTGGAAAAATTCACATCCATTCACATAAAAGTCACATGTGAGCAACAATTTCAAATTTTGGACAATCTCCCTTGCAGTTTGAACAGGGCCAAAGCGGCCCGATTCAGGCTTGAAAAGATCAGATTCCATGTGATTGGTTTTGTTCACACTGTTCTGAAAAATCTATTTGGGCCACTTTGCCCCCCCTCTCCACCAGTCAGTCTGCTGGACTTACACACGCCTGTTTTATCTTCTTGTTGTTGCTCTCGTCTTCCGTGCCAAACCGTGAGTCTCTGTCACCCCGTTAAGAACCAGGGGATTCTGGCGTCTCCATGGTTACCTAAGAATGAGAGGTTGAGGAGGAGGGCTCTTTGTGTACGTAGAGAAAAGGGACACACACTCATAACCTTATCTGCTTTCATGTATTCTTATATTTAAAGTCAAAAAGTACAGCAACATTTCAGAATGAAACCCTTATAGCCAATATCCTTTTTGAAGTTTGTGTGTGTGTGTGTGTGTGTGTGTGTGTGTGTGTGTGTGTGTGTGTGTATGTGTGTGTGTTTGAAGGCATTTAGAGTGTAGGGTGTTTCATGACTAGCTAGCGATGTAATTTTCTCTGTGAGTGTGGTTTTGAATAAGACTGACAAATAGTCAGTCTCTCCCTCACTTTCTCTCTCTCACTCCCTCCAGTTCTCTCTATCAATTTAATTCAATTAGCTTTATTGGCATGAATGATGAAACACTATTGCCAAAGATTCTTACAAACATTAAAAAAACAGTTCATGAATGATAATATAAAATTAACAACAATAACAAAGAACAATGAATCTGTACTCTGCCTGCAGGAATGTAATGAGTGCTCTGATGAGGACACTGAGTCTTGTGGTGATGCTGTGGATGTAGCATGCTCATATATTATAATCCATTCATCCATCCATCCATTATCGAAACCGCTTATCCTCTACGAGGGTCGCGGGGGGGCTGGAGCCAATCCCAGCTGCAACGGGCGAGAGGCGGGGTACACCCTGGACAGGTCGCCAGCCAATCACAGGGCTAACATATAGAGACATACAACCATTCACACTTACATCCACACCTATGGTCAATTTAGAGACACCAATTAACCTAATCCCCATATATTATAATATATATATATATATATATATATATATATATATATATATATATATATATATATATATAATATATCATATATTATATATTATATAACAATAACAAAATACGTAGTTTGGTGACATTGTGAAGTAGCGTGGGATCATGGGGGTTGTGGCTGATGTGTTTCACCAGCCTTGCCGGTGAGCGTCTATCTGACTTGAGTCAGACAGAAATCCTGTTCACAGACAGGTTAATGTATTGAGGTTTTCCATGAGATGAGTGGACTACCCAAACAGCTGTCAGTGACATTATGTGGGGTAACCCAGTGCAGTTATCCGTGGACAAAACAATTACACAAAAAATAACTTTATGCGCATGTTGACTGTTGTTGTGACTTTATAACTTCAATAATCACCGCACACATCAGTACGTCCCACAGAATGTGATTCTTCACGTGGTGGCTGCCTACAGAGGGGCGGGGGGTTGGGAGTATTAAAAAAAATGAAGTGAGAAAGTTAATGGATGTTCACGCTTGGGCTGACAGCCATCTGACACGGGGAACTGATGACCCGATTACCCGTAAAACGGTTGGGCAGCTGCGCTCCTCTATAGAACCACCGTGTGGTCAACATGTCTATAGTATAGGGGAGATAGCCTAACTAAACCGGAGACGCCTCTCGTTTAACACTGTTTACAGTCAAACTGACTTAACATACACTGTATAAAATACACTTTATACTGACATTCCATGTGTGTTCATTGGTGGAAACTGTCGCTGTTTCACCGTTTTGGCGAGTGAGTTGAGACTTAGGCTGTGTATTCCAATAGGTCTTTTGTTGTATTTCTGACATCCTCGATGCGGGGAAAATCCAACAGCCATCCCTCCGCCTGCGCATGCTCACGGTCTGATTCAGCGCACGCTCGGAGAGGAGGGGCTACTCACAGACCACCGCTGTCAGCGTGTTGTTGAGAGCCAATCCATGAGCTGCCACAGCTCTGCAGTGAAATAGGACTTTACCCTTTTTAAATAACGCGGGAAACGCCATTATGTTGGTGGTTGTCCTGAGAAAATTGTCATAGTAGCATATGATAGTGAACTAGATTGATATTGAAATTTCAATAAATTAAGTCTAAACCGGAACACTTTATTGCATGTTTCCCTGGGAGTAAGAGCTCATGAGGACATTGGACCTCACCAGCACCAACGCAACGCAACGTTTACTTTGAACTTGAACTTCTCTGGGTTTGAACGTTGTTGGAAACATGTGGACATTGGGAAGTACACAACTCAACAAAATATATAAGATAGGTTTATTGCTGTTTAGATATTTCAATGGGGACATTTTACATGTTATATATTTTAATTCCAGCATACAGAAAAACAAACTTTAAACAGGGAGTTGCCTCTGAAGATAGCTGAAAATGGAAATCTTAAAAAAACAAACCATAATTATAAATCTGAACTAGGGAATAAGATGGTTGCAAATTCCTTGGCCCAGCCTGGTCTAGCAGGCCTTCTGGATCCAAAGCAGGTCGTCCTGCATGGCAGCAGTTCAGAGACAGAGTTTGCGAAGGGTCTTACTTATTGATATGATCGTTTTGATACTGTTGATTTTTTGTTTTATTTTTTTGCAACAGAACTGAGTGCTCTATTCAACTACATTTTTAAAATGTCTTTTCATGCACAGCATCTACCCATGGTCTGGAAGCATGCTGTGGTAGTCCACGTTCCCAAATCAATTTGAATGAAAACCCTTGAAAGACAGAAATCAGAAACCCCATGCAGCTAGCTTATAGGCCACGCAGAGGAGTTGAGGACAGTCACTTTGTTTAACTCACTTGTTAATCACCATCATAATTCAACCTCATATTTTGACCAATAAATAGGCTTTTAAAAAATGTGACCTGAGGAACAATCTTGTGGACTGGACTCTTTGGACTATTTAACTGATAAGACACAATGAGTCAGGGTGAATGGAACTCTGTCTCACCACATTTGCTTCCCTACTGGCTTCCCACAAGGATGTATGCTTTTGCCCCTATTCTTTATCCTCTACACAAATATATGTCAGAGCAGGTGTGAAAATAGGACCATCTTAAAGTAAGCAGATGACTCTGTTATTGATAGTAGGCTCCAGGACAATGAGACCAGCCACGGCCCGGCCTTTGATGATTTCATCAAGTGGTGTGAGTAGTTCTATTGTCAATTTAACATATTTAAGACAAAATACATGATATTAACTTTTAGTAGTGCTCACAGACATGTAGTCACATCTACTAAGTATCAGAGAGTGGAATGTGTGCAATCTAACAAATACCTTGGAACAATGTTCAACTCAAAACGGAACTTTGAGGCAAATTTTGAAGCTGTGTGAAAAGACACCAGCACCAACATTTGTTTTGTCTGAGAAAGCTGTCCTATTTCCTCGATGACAAAACCATTCTAACCTTATTGTAATGCACTTTCATTGACTCAATGGTATCTTTTTCTCTGGTGTCATGGTTCAGATATCTATCGTTGAAGAACAGAAATGCTCTGTTATGTGTCAAATTGTTAAATGGTCTACTAGTCTGATTGTTGAGTCAGAGATGAACCCAGCATCCCTGTTCACCAGACAGTTACATCAGATAACTTTCTGGAGTTTAAATGATGGCTCCCACCCTTTGCATAGTGAGGTTCAGTTTTTCCTTCTGGACAAAGGTTTGTGGTCTCAAAGTGCAGATTTAAGCAGCATAAAAATGGATTTGTTCTAGCAGCCGTCACTCAGATGAAGTTGCAGCAGGATATAGAAACATGTTCATTTTGAACTAGTTCATTTATTTGTTTTAGTGATGTTTGGAACATGACTACTTTTTCTACTGTCCATGTTGTTTCAAGAATGTGTGTCAAGATGGATGTCCTGTCTGCTGCAAACACAATCTTCCTACGAGTACAAAGAATGTAACCTGAGCCTGAACTTGAACCTGGATACATGATGTGTACCAAATGAGTTGGCAGTCAAATCTCTACTGAATATGAATAGAAGCAATGTAACTAACAGCTAGTGCTATGCATCAGTTATTCTCGCCAGACAGAGAGAGCAGGGAAGTTGAATGAATTCTGGATCTAGTCTTTATTTTAATTATAAGTAATGATCACTTATTTTCTCATATATCTTAGACTCCAGTAGGAAAGGAGCTTCTGTCGCAATCTCCTGGTGAGAAAATGGACACAGCCTGGCGTCTCATGGTAGACTGGTCTGGCTGTGAGTGCCATGCTCAATGGCTAGGCTGGGTCCACTGAGCCTGTACATTGTCAAGGATTTCCACACTTTTTTAGCGGTCACAGAAGACAGATTTTCTGCCACTGTGTATTCTCGGTTTAGGGTTCAGATTGAATCGTAATTTACTTTTGAGATTTTGTAGTTTCTTTCTAGTGTTTGTCTTACTTTTTCTTTTTGTTGAGTGATAACTTGTTTGAGCTGAAGGGTCTGAGGGTTGTCCTGAAGCCGTGATGGTGTTTGACAGAGTTTCTGAGTCAGCAGGCAGAGGGGACTGTCACCCTGGTGTTGAGCTTTGTATTGATAGGAGTGGGGGTCACTGGATTGGAGATGTTTGTCAAATTTGATGGCTTGTCTTGGGGTATTGATCATCATCGGATATCGGCCCTGCACGCATTGTTGGCTGCATTGCTGTAGACTCTCAGTTTGGGTTGTGTTCCTTTTCCAGTATGCAGGGATTCTATTGGGGGCCATTGCTCTTTGGTACAGTCTTGGTGAGGAACCCACATTTCACTTCCATATATCACCGTACATTATGTGATTATTAACTGAATCACAAATTTGTTAGGTCCTAATTGGAACGTCTATTGGAATGTTTTTTGATGGTGCAAAAGGCCTTTCTAGCTTCTTCTCTTGAGTTAATTTGCAGCCAAACTGTCCAGTGGAAGTAATTGTCAAACCCAAATATTTATATTTCTTTGTGTATTAAATTTCTGAATTTCCAATGTACATGTATTGCTTTATATTGATTTCCATTAGAATTCCATTGATTTTGAAATATCAAAATCTTGGGTCTTTTTTTTTGGGGGGGGGAGGTCTTTTTTAAGTTCAATGTCAGTGCCCATGTCTCACTGAACTTAAAAAGGGTGTCCAGGCTCTGTAGTAGACCCTATAGGCGTAGCCACGGGCGGGCCTGGACGGGCCTAGGCCCCCCTACTTGTCAGATTTGCCCGTCCAATCAGAGGGCTTTCCTTCATTTACTCGTTCAATAAATGTGAGGCGCCGATGCATGGGTTCATGCCATTTTACGCAAGTTTAAAATGTTTATACGTAACTTGTCAGCTGTGATCAAATGCCTTTGATCGTTTCGTCCTCAAATCTAGGATATTCAAAATCCCAATACCCATTTGAACATTTCTGGCTATGCCACTGGAAGAGCCTCTTCTGAGGGAGGTCTATGAATGTTCTCATTCATCCAGGTCATGTTTAACACAATACTTGAGAAGGCTCAAAAACAACTCTTGAACGAAAGAGTAAGACAGGTCCTTTTCACCATAGAAAGGCTTGAGGAGAAGATTGACCACCTTCTCCAACAACTTAAAACCATCCTACCGGGCGCTTTGTTTGAAAGAGTTGTAGACTTCACCAAGAAAGCTCAACTGTCACAACATTACAAGAGCAAAGAAAGGCAAACTAAGAAATTCCTGCACCTTCAAAGCAAGAACTCAAACAAAACTGTAATATAAATGGGAGGCAAGAAACAGACCGACCCACACAAAGGGATCTACAAGACAGATGGGTTAAGAATCTGTCAGACAGAGAGCTTACCCACCCGGAGAAGGAGGTCTTAGCCAAAGGACTGAATTTTGCTGTAACACCAGACCAAGTTCCTACAGTTGAACTCATCACAGCGACAGAGTCAGCCATAAGGAAAAACAACTTAAATAATGAGACCGAAGCTGAGCAGCTTAGGCTTAAAGTGGCAGCAACTTTGTCCAGTACTAAGACCCCACCTTCAAACCTCACCACCACTGAAAGAAAAGCCATGATATCCCTGAGCAAGGATAAAAACATCACAATCCTTCCAGCGGACAAAGGAAGATGCACAGTCATCTTAAATACTACTGACTATCAATCCAAGGTCTCCACACTGCTCAACGACACTAACACATACGAACCCTTGAAACGTGACCCATCCAGTGGTTACAAGAGAAAAGTTATAGAATGCTTACAAAAACTACAAAAAGATGGAGTCTTTGACCGACAACAGTACCTCAGACTCTACCCACAGGAGACCACCCCATGCTTATATGGACTCCCTAAGATTCACAAAGAAGGGGTCCCACTCAGACCCATTGTAAGCAGCATCAATTCAGTGACCTACAACATCGCTAAGTATGTAGCCAACATCTTAGCTCCTCTGGTTGGTAACACACCACATCACATCCAAAACTCACAGGAGTTTGTGGACAAAATCCGGGGTCTAAGACTAGATCCAAATGAAACCATGGTGTCATACGATGTAACATCCTTATTCACCTGCATTCCAACCATGAAGGCAGTCGAAACTGTGAGTCATCGTTTAAAACAGGATCCAACCTTACAGGTTAGAACAAACTGTCAGTTACTGGAGTTGTGCCTGAACACCACATACTTCCAGTTCAAAAATACTTTCTACAGACAGAAGCATGGTTGTGCCATGGGCTCTCCAGTATCACCCATTGTGGCGAACTTATACATGGAAATGTTCGAACAAAAGGCTTTAAAATCTTACAAAGGAACATTACCGTGCCATTGGTTCTGGTATGTGGATGACACATGGGTTAAAATCAGAACCCAAGAACTTCAGGCATTTACTGAACACATTAATTCAGTGGACGTAAACATCAAGTTCACTAGAGAAGATGCCAAAGATAACCACTTACCATTTTTGGACTGTCATGTACACTTTGGTGATGACAGGAGCCTCCACATTGGGGTATACAGGAAACCCACTCGCACAGATCAGTACCTTCTCTTTGACTCCCATCACCCGCTGGAGCACAAATTGGGGGTTATCAGAACCTTGCAACACAGGGCTGATAATATACCAACCACCACTCAAGCCCAAGTGAAAGAGCACAAACATCTAAAGGGTGCTTTAAGAACTTGTGGCTATCCGGGTTGGACCTTCAACAAGACAACATGCAGAAAAAAGAATAAAAACTTGGAGGGTGAAGAGAAAAAGAACCAACGCAGAAACATAGTGATACCCTATGTGTCCGGAGTATCTGAAAAACTCCAAATCCCTGTCCATTTCAAACCCAGCAATACTCTCAGGCAGAAACTGGTACACCCCAAAGACAGACTACCACACTCACAAAAGAGTAACTTGGTTTATGCAGTCCAATGCAGTGAGGAATGTAAGGACTCTTACATTGGTGAAACTAAACAACCTCTAAACAAGCGCATGGCCCAACACAGAAGGGAAAACTCCTCAGATCCAGTATCAGCTGTCTATTTACACCTAAAGGAAAAGGCTCACTCCTTTGAGGACAGCAATGTCAAAATCCTGGACAGAGAGGACAGATGGTTTGAAAGAGGGGTAAAAGAAGCCATCTATGTCAAAGTGGAAAAGCCATCTCTCAACAGGGGAGGGGGTCTGAGACATCTATTGTTTTAGGAGATTGGTGGGTGAACACTTCCACTGAGGTTAAATACCTGGGTCTAACTCCACTGTTTGTCAGACTAGTGTGGACTAGTCAGACTGATGCGTTACGAACTGATGAAGCCGCTTGGATAAGAGGTGAAACGTCTTCACAGACAAATCTAAGTCCAGTTACGTTCGATTTAATTGTTGGCCGGATTCTTCTGAGGGAGAGAACTGAAGTCATCAGCCAGACTAACACCAGGGACTATGTACCTTCTGCCAGTTAATAATTAATATATATATATATATATATATATATATATATATATATATATATATACATTATGGTCGGGCTCATAGTGCAGCCCTGTCTTACAACATGGCACTGTTTAAAATAGCTGGTCGCTTTGTTTTTTTTCTCCAATTTTAATTGCACTTTTGTTTGTGTGCCAGATGGAATCAAAAGCTTTCTTAGAACCAAAAAAGGATGAATACATTAACTTTTGTTTTGATGTACATGGGCATTTATTAGAGTGGTAAGGGTGTAAATATGGCGGTATGTACAATCCTTTAGCATGGATCTAGTTTGACTTTTATGGAGAACATTTTGGTGGAGGAGGAATCCCACCATTTGGGTTGTTTATGAAACTGCAGAGCGGTTTTCCCATGGCGCTACTGACATTCCTCTGTAGGCTTGGGGATCAAATTAGTGTCCACTTTTTAATATAGATATTATTATTAATAATGTTATTATTATTGTTATTTAAAAAACACACTCAAAATGTACTTAATTAACTTGATAGTGAATATAAAATGTTGTCACATAAAATAAAATCACATCCTATAACTGCTATAATCTACAAATAAAAAATGCTTCAATGATAAATTAGTATTTGTTTTTTGTTTTTGAGCCCACCCCCTACTGGTGTTGTCTGAAAAGAGTTTGGAAGTGTTAACTTCATTTCTTTCCTTCTTGAGTACATATTTCTTCACACTCACACTTACAGAGGGAGTTCAAGTGCTCCCAGAATGAATCACTGTTTTATACATCAACCAATTGAAATAGTTGTTTTTCTGTGGTTTACCTTTTTATTTTGACTGTGTTTTGGTTCGGCTTTATTGTCTCTCACCATCCAAGACAAATGTGCTGCTTGTTTGGATCTCTGTGTTTCAGATAAGATCTTCGTTTTTAATTTGTTTTTTTTAAAGATTTTGTTTAAAAAAGAAATTAAATGTCTGTCAAGCCAGGATTTGCTTTATTTATATTGAAATATCTTCATAGTGATTTAGCCTCTAAGCTATTCATTGCTTCTTGGTATGTCAGGGTCCATCTGTACTGTCTTGGTGTACTGAACACCCTAGAGGGATTAGTGTGTTTGTCTTGTTGAGGTAGAGAGTGGCTGTGGTAAGATAAGGAGGTTAGGGGCATGACTGTGAACATGCTGTAAGAGTACGGGTCCATGTCTGTGATCATGAAGTCTACAGTGCTGTTGGGATGACCAATGACTGTATCTTCCCAGAGTCCCCTATAACACAACATTCACTAAGACTTCAACACAGTTGTAATGGATCTTTCCCATTTCCTTTGATAGTTGTATCATGGTTATTTAAAGGAGGCAGATGACCAATAGGAGTTTCATTGGTTCATTGGTAATACTTGATTGGCACTTCAGGTGTGAACTAGTCCGGATGTTGAAGTCACCAGTGATGATGATGTTATCGTCCCTTGGTATTCCCATATCTCTGACTCTCTGACTACGGTGGAGACTGCATCATTTAATATATAATTTTCTGTTGAAATAAACATTATATTATCATTATGATGATGATGATGATGATGATGATGATGATGATGATGATGATGATGATGATAATAATAATAATAACAATGTTATTATTATTATTATTATTATTATTATTATTATTATTATTATTATTATTTTCAGCCGACTATTTTTAGAAGTTAATGTATTTGTGTTAATGTATACTCTAATTCTGATTCATACCAAATCATTCCTTGTTCTGAGGGAACAATCTGTATTTGGACAGTGGGCACATCAGCTATACACCATGTTCATGATGAGAGGAAATACCTGTTATGTTGATATGTGTGTGTGTCTGTGTGTAAATGTACATATGTTTATGTAAATGCACAAGTGTGCATCCTGTATATGTAAATGAACAAGATTAAAAGGCAGAGGTACTTGTACTTAGTACTGCAGTACTTGGCGTGGTACATACAGTGCAGTCTTCCTGTGCCAGCGATGCTTTTAGCAGAAATCACTTAGTGAGTTTGTTTAGTGAGCTGAACGTGTTTTATTGTGCTGAGCTCCTCCATGCAGGGAACATCTTGAACTGTGAACATATTGATAACAGTTGGCCGACATATTGATATAAACAACACTGTGAACATATTGATAACAGTTGGCCGACATATTGATATAAACAACACTGTGAACATATTGATAACAGCTGGCCGACATATTGATATAAACAACACAATCACCGCTTCCCATGTGTCCCTGTAGTACTGTGTGTGTGTGTGTGTGTGTGTGTGCTACCTTTGTGCATGTGTGTATTTTAGCCATGTGTATGTCGCTCCATGTTCCTTCTCTCTCTGTAACTTGGCCCTTGTTGTGGTGTGTTTGCTGAGTGTGAGACAGAAAGAGAAAGAGAGACTGCATAGACGTTATTGGATTGTTATTGTATCGGTACTGAACTGGTTTGAGATGGTTTACACTTAACTGGTTTGAGTCAATTTAGACTGGAGTGGTTTGGACTGCACTGGTTTCAGAGGGAGGATTTTGACTGAATGGATTTGAGAGGATTTTTTTTAATGAAAAAAGGACTTCAGATAAAGGAAAGAAGCTGAACTGTCTTCCTGTTTGGAGAGGAAGGAGGATGCTGGCAGTGGGCGATGGGACAGCTTTTCATGAGCATAGAGAACGATTATATCGCTCTGTAACTTTCATGGCTATAAACCTTTTCAAATGAAATTAAACAGAGAGATAGAGAGAGGGAGGAGGTGAAGGACTGTAATGGATATCCTGAGGATTATATGCAGACAGATTAACAGACAGAGAGAGATGGAAAGTGAGACAGATGAAGAGAGAGACAGATATGTGAGAGAGAGACAGAGAGCGAGAGTGTTGAAGGACTGCCCGCAAACGTATTGATATTATGATACTTATGTTGTGCACTTGTGGTTAGTAATAAGTTCTGTGTGTTTTAAAGTTGTCTTTTACTTTTATTTTGCACCTTTGAGACATTCATTTGCAGTGTGTAATCATTTTATACAACTTCACAACTGAAATCTTCAAGCTCGGGCTTACTCTGGCTAACTCTGGAGGTAACTCGGGCTTACTCTGGGTCTAACTCAATCTAGCTCAGGCTAACTTTCGAGCTAACTCTCGGGCTAACGCAGGCTAATTCTGGTGCTAACTCAGACTGACTCTGGGGCTAACTCAGGCCAGTGTAGCAGTAACAGTCAGAAGGCTGTGCTTAACATGAATGGGCCAATGTATTCTGTATGTTTACCCAGCTACTGTGTGTGTGGTCAGTGTGTGTGTGTGTGTGTGTGTGTGTGTGTGTGTGTGAAGATTATTTTGGCTGTGCAACAAACTAAACATCTTGTTTTTAGAAATCAATACACAGACACACATACAGTACATACACTCACTCACTCACTCTCTCTCTCTCTCCTTCTCTCTCCCTCCCTTTAACATCCAACACAACACTCAACCCTTAAACCTCTAACATATTCTTGTTAGTTTGGTCAGGTGACTGCTTCGGTTTCACTTTAACTTTCATCTTTAAAAAGGCTGAGAGAGAGAGAGAGAGAGAGAGAGAGAGAGAGAGAGAGAGAGAGAGAGAGAGAGAGAGAGAGAGAGAGAGAGAGAGAGAGAGAGAGAGAGAGAGAGAGAGAGAGAGAGAGAGAGAGACAGAGAGAGAGAGAGAGAGAGAGAGAGAGAGAGAGTAATGAACTGAGTTTTGAGTGGAGGTGTTTTTGGAGATAATCAGGAACAGATACACAAACACACACACACACACACACACACACACACACACACACACACACCACACACACACACACACACACACACACAGGGTGGTGCTTTCCTACCTTTGATACTCTTACAGAGGTCAAAGGTGACAGGGTTGGAGGCAACCACTGTTTTACCAGATGGCTTAGTGGAGAATACACACACACACACACACACGCATCTACATTCACACTCACATACTTCTTATTTTCATAGTCTGCCTGTGTGTGTGTGTGTGTGTGTGTGTGTGTGTGTGTGTGTGTGTGTGTGTGTGTGTGTGTGTGTGTGTGTGTGTGTGTGTGCATGTGTGTGTCTCTGTGTGTGTGACTCTGAACTGTAACCCCTTGCTACTACTACTACTACAGACAGACAGGCAGAGAGATGGGTAGACAGGCAGGGAAACAGACAGACAATATTCACCCAGACGTCTGTTGACCACCATCAGGGGCGATGTCTGTGTCCTCAGTATCACTTTGTGTGTTGAGGTTAGTCAACATCTTTATAAACATGGTGGAGAACAGAAACCTTAGATGACTTAAATGTAAAATACCAACTTGATGTTAGTGAGAACAAGGACAGAAGAACAGACACAAAGAGGGGAGGGAGGAAGGAAACAAGCAAAGAAAGAAGGGAATATTTCTTAGAGAGTGTGATGACGCTGTGTTTCCCTCCTGGGTCTCCAATCTAAATGCTAATATTCCTACGAGACCACTAGCCTGGCGCTATAATACAGGAGGACGGGGGAGGAGAGAGAGAGAGAAAGAGGGGAGGAGAAAGCGAGATGCAGAGAGAGAGGGCGAGGGAGGAGAGAGTGAGATGCAGAGAGAGAGGGCGAGGGAGGATAGCAGGATAAAGGGAGAGAGGGGAAGAGGAGGAGAGAGAGATGGAGGGAAAAGGGAAAGAGAGATGGAGGGAGGGAGAAGGGAGATGGATGGGGAAAGGGAGGAGGGATAGAGGGAGAAGGGTGGGGAGAGGGAGGAATGGGAGGAATGAACAGTTGATATGAACATAGCAGATCATAATACATGTGACACACTCACAAACACATTCCCTGCACTAGTTCTGCTCGTATTATTTCTAGCCGAACCAATAGAGACTCGTCTCTCATTCTGCTGCTCATTCTGTAGGGCTGAGGCGTCCTGGCGTCTGGTCCAGGCGTGTTTGTCTGGACTGTGAAGCCTTTCCCTGTTCTGCTCTGAACACGCTGCTAGCTGGTCTCCAGAGAGCCCTCCATACAACCTGCACACCACCAACCACAACATAGAGGGAAAGTGTGTGTGTGTGTGTGTCTGTGTGTGTGTGTGTGTGTGTGTGTGTAGTAGGGGGGGGGGGGGGGGGGAGCTGGAGGAGAGGATAGGAAACGAGGGGAGGAGAAGAGAGGTGGGGAGGAGAGAAGACAGGAGAGGAGAGAGGAGCAGGGTTGCTGGTATGGGTACCTTGTTTTTGTTACACTGTTTATGTCTCTGCAGGATGCTGTTCCTTTAACAGTGGTCATCATTAGCATTAGCAACATGCTACACTATAGAGCCATTAGACTGATGAAAAGAGAGAGCGAGAGAGAGAGAGAGAGAGAGAAAGAGAGAGAGAGAGAATATATTTATTG
>JAXIVH010000025.1:5393501-5398501 GCA_036785325.1 Urophycis tenuis | reverse complement strand
TTTGATCTATTCATTGATTCCATCTGACCCACCTGATTGACACACACCCACACAGACACAGACACAGACACATACACACACACACACACACACACACACACACACACACACACACACACACACACAGACAGACACACGTTTGTTTTCACCTGCTGAAATAGGTCAATATGACCTGCATCAACGTCATGGCATGTTTCAAGTTTCTGTCTGCAAAAATTAATCAAAACATTCCTATTATTCTCAGTGGAGAATATGTTAAGAACGTTGTAGGATTACAGTGCAAAGAGCAGGATTCAATATTTCAATGAATTGATATGAAGCTTGTAAGTTAGTAAGTTATTATGAGTGTTCATTCAGGTCTTACAAGAAAAGTCTTTTATTGTTGCTACGTTGGTTGCTGTGGATGCTGAAACAGCTAGACGTTGTGTGGTGAAGTGATCTGAGGTGTTATATTCAGTGTTATCTCACAGTTTGATGACGTCCATTCGATCAAAAGATCAGAGTGCCCAGGGAGGACGTATTCCTTCCTCTTCTCTGGGTGTCTGGGAGACACTCTGGTACTCAAGCAGCCCAGGTGTTTCTGTGGGCTGACCGTACGCTGTGTTCGCCATGGCTTCACCCCAACGTCCCTTCATTTTATAAACACTGACCCCAAGCTATGTGTGCTTTACTTTCTTGTTGTCTAGCTACCCCAAATTGACATACCAGTTGTCCTTAATGTCCATTTTGATATTTGAAGTCCAGACATCTCTAGCTTACCCCCAAGACCCCCTGTGTCCCCATGACTGCTGTGTTTATTTGATGGTCATCTGATGACCTCTCGGTGAGAGATTGCATTACTGCATTACTTCCTGTTCCTAAAGCCACCAAATGGCTAATATTGTATGTCCTCGTAATGCCCTCTCTCACACGGAGCAGGTCTCTAGCTAGCAGGTCTCTGAGTGTCCTAAGTGTCCCACACCCCTGGGTTCACTCCCTGTAGGGCTGCCACCCGCATGGTCATCTATCAACCCTATCAAAATAATTTAGTGAACATACTGACTAAAACCCTTCAAGGTTATCATGCTTGACGATAAAATCCAAAGGCTTTGTGTGTGATCGTGTGTGTGTATACTTCGTATGAAAGACAGCTGCCTTTGGGAGGCTGTAGACCTCATCTTTCTGATGAAACCATTCCTGCCATTCCAAAGCCTTTGCAGATAGTAAATATATATAATTATGAATATAAGTTATGGCTGTCCTCGACTAAGATTTTGCATAGTCCAATCTGATACTTCAGGCCAGACCTATTATCACATATTTGTTAACATATATCAGGCATCATTTTTAATTATGCCTTTTTTTTAATTTATTTTTTTTACTAATCTGTGGTTGAGCATCTTGTTGCGACCAGTACTAGCAAGTCAGCTGGTACAACAGGGGTGGGACCCAAATGCAGACAAGAACTCTGGGAAATGTGGGAGAGACTAATGAGGGAATGAGGTGCAGGTGAAGCTCAGGTGAGGGGAAGTGAGGGGAATGAAGTGATTGCAGATGGGAGTGGTAGGATCCTCGAAACAAGGTCAAAGTTTAAGGACATCTAGTGGACAGGTGGAGAATGGAAACTAAATAATATAGTCAGATGAGGACACATCTGCATTCAAACTGGGAGAAAATACAAGTACAATACACATATAATACTACAATTTAGGCTAATATAATGCACCGTAAGTAATACAATACAGTAGAAGACAATCTATGAAATCAAACAGTGGCCAATCTCAGTGGGCATAAAGAGTCAAGTCAAGTCAAGTCAGAGTTTATTTATAAAGCACATTTTAAAACAACTCAGTTGAAACCAAAGTGCTGCACAGTTATTAAAACACAATGTAATAACACACAATATAATAATAAATAAAAACAATAAAACAATAAAACAATTAAAAACTAAAATTCAAATGCAAACAAATAGTGGGAAGTCTAGCTGGAATTGAATGCCACGGAAAAAAGGTAAGTTTTTAGTATTGTTTTGAAGTGCTCTATGGACTGTGCAGCTCTAACCTGGAAGGGTAGGCTGGTCCACAGCTTGGGGGCCGCCACTGAGAAGGCTCTGTCCCCCCGAGTAGAGAGTCTGGACCGGGGTACTGCCAGGAGCAGCTGGTTTGATGACCTTGAGGAGCTCAGTTCTGTCTGAAACACAGACAATAAAGACAAGGTAGAAGGGTTTGACTGATGACAAATGTAAGACATGTGAATGTGCCATTCATGCCAGACCATTCAATTAAGCAGAACAGCCAAAATGCACTTCAGAGTATTGACTGAGGTCGTCATCATCGTTACATGACAGCTGCTGTTGACACAGTTAGTGTTTTACTTTCCTGCATCATCTTTCATTTTAGTTTTGAGTCAGTCCCCCACCCCCACAAAACAATACTGCATAGCTTATAGGCTTTTCCTTGTAGAAGCCAAGCAATGCTGTGGTCTCACTCATTTAACACCCCCGTTCCCCAAATGGAATGTCCCGCTGTTTCCCATGTGCAATGATCCCAATGATTGCACTATGAAGACTGTATCGAAGACTTGAATCTTCGATAGACAGAGATTTAGTTAGTGTCATATAGCGTCACATATATACCCATTTGTTTGGTATTTGTATATTGTCTGCCTTTTACTGTATTGATAGCATTTTCATTGAAAAAACCTTAAAAGTGGTATACCTTTGTCATGACTATCTTGTTAAAAAAAAAGTATGTATAAAAATTGCCTTGGAAGGGACATTTTGGAAAAAGCAATGGCAAACATATACTAAACATATACTACCTATACTAAAAATACACAAAAACGCAGCGATTTGGGAGGGGGGAGTGATCCTCCTAGTCTGTTGCAAATCCAGAGAAGAAAAATTAATGTCTTCCTTGGGGCACTCTTATATGTACGTTATTATTGAACAAAAATCATCAAACAGTTGGATAGAATAACAGAAAACATAATAGCTCAGATTACTGCTCAACGTGAAGACAGTGATCCAAACAAAATGCAAGCCCCGTGGTTTCCACAATATCAGTGTCTGTAGCAGCCACCGTCACTGGCCTTACATCATTGTGATTGCCCAAATATTGGTGCAATTACTTTTTCTTGGATAATTTTTATCTTGCCACGACACTGACCACATTGAATCTAAATTAGATTCAGACCATAATAATTACGTAAAATGAACGGAGCAAGAAATTAATTTGCAAACCTTTGAGATTTGTGGTAGAACGCATGCACATAATATGCTAGTAAGATGAAGTCCTTCATACAAGATGTGTCTTTGTGTTGGAGCTACCCAGGCAGTGTAGTGGAGTAGTGTAGTACCACTACTTCTCTCCTCCTCTCCTCCTCTTTCTCCCTCCCTCTCTCTTTCCCTCCTGTCTTCCCTCTACCTCTCCTCTCCTCCCCCTCTCCCCATGTGAGCAGTGTGTCGAGGTCCTGAGCATGAAAGGTAACAACAAGCTCAGGGTCTATGATCTCCGCTAGCAGCTAGCATACTAATGCTACGTTATGCAGATGAGGACACCAATTGGTTAACATGATCTGGAGAAGAGATCAAACAAGTCCTCTTTTGTCATACACAAGCACACACACACACACAACACACACACACACACACACAGATTGATATTAGTTTGGTGTGGTATCTTGTGCTATTAAAAATAGATGAGTATGTTAGAAGACAATAAAAATGAAACAGCGGTCATCTGGATCAGTTCTGTCAGCAGAATAGACAGATATTACAGAGGGAGGAAGGATGAGCTAGGTGTTGTCTCTTACCTCCAAGACAAAACAAGAGAGGAATCAGTATCATCCATGCTAGCGTTCGCCCCCCTGTGTTTAATCACAACCATGTTAAAGCTATTCACCCAGTGTTTAACATAAACCATGCGAACAGTAATGCTAAACCCCCTGTCACAAACCTAAACCATGCAAATGCTAACGGTAAACGTCTGTGTTTAACCTAAACCATGCTAACACTAACGCTAACCCCCTGTGTTTAACCTAAACCATGATGAGGCTACCACCCAGAGTTTCTCATAAACCATGCTAAAGCTAACCCCTCTGCTTAACCAGTTTCAAACTTTGCTAACACTAATGCTAATCCCCCATGTATAACGTAAAATATGCTAACGCTAAGCCTGCTGTGCCTCCCTCTAGCGGGCAGGAACCAGTACGAGCGGATGGGCAGCGACGTGACGATGCAGTGCGGTTCCCTCAACGACGAGGCCTCAGTGTCGTGGAAGGTGAACGGTAACAGATGTGCGTGCGCACCACCGCCTGGACGGGCCGCGGCTGGTCCTGACTCGCGTTGACCTTGGACACAACGGCCTCTACAGCTGCTTCCAGAACCCCCGAGGGGAGCGCAGGGACACCATCGACCTCCACATCGGCAGTAAGGATGCCACTATGCTATACGCTACATGATACATGCTACATGCTCCATGCTACATGATACATGTTACATGCTGCTTGATACATGAAAAACACTACATGTTACATGCTACATGTTACATGAAACACGCTACATGATACATGGTACGTGATACATGCCACGCAATACATGCTAAATGTTACATGATACACTCTAAGTGCTCCATGATACACGCTACATGCTAGTAGTTACAAGACTCAAACTACCTTTTTTCAAGCAGGACGTACATTCATATTCACAAGGTCTTCTACAAGAGAAATATGAATCCACTCCATATACCCTTCAGTATAATATTAATACGATATTAATCAGGAATCCAGCAGTCCTACAAGCAAGTTCTGGGGCGGGACAGCCGGAAATCATCAGCTGTAAGGATTATTTCCTGTTTCGAGATATCCCACCAAAGGAAACTCGTTAGTTTGAGTGGATGTACCCTTCAGAAGAGGAGCTATAGCCCAGCGGCTATAATGGATTTTGTGTGTATTTCTAAGGACGCTTTCACACTTGAAAAGTTTGGTCAGTTTGAATCGTTTTGACCAATCATTTGGGGTAG
>JAXIVH010000025.1:5386735-5393301 GCA_036785325.1 Urophycis tenuis | reverse complement strand
CCTTCAGTCACACATTTCATTATCCTTCACTACATTTCCATTATCCCTTCATCTTCCGTATATGCAACATGTGTGTTATAACACACTTATAACCATACATGATGCATATACAATGGTGTTCACATTTCTTGTTTCTCACTGACATAAAATTGCATGTGTTACAATGTCTGTGTGATAACATTGGTATCATAACACATGTATTATAACATGTGTATATTGTTGCGTGTATTTTGTTGTTTATGTGTGTATTTTGACACGTGTGTGCTATAACATGTGCAATAACATCAGCCAATTGTACTCCGTGTTGTAACATGTGCACTATACAATTTGTGTGTCCATACCATGTGTGTGTAGTAACATGTGTTTGTTATAACATGTGCATTGTGACCTGTCTCTCACCAGACATAACACGCGTTTTCTGGACGTGCAGAAGGACCCCTTCCATAAGAACCGGATCCACGTGTTTGTTCCCTGAGGTGTTTCTCCATCTACCCCTACCGCTGTCAACGTGACCGCCACCAACGCTCTCGCTCCGCCTCCTACGCCATCTCCTTCGAGGAGTCCAGCATAGGTGAGGAGCACCAGGAGGAGGAGGAAGGGGGAGGAAAGGGGAGGCAGAAGTCGAGAAGGAGGTAGAGGAGGAGGAGGAGAAGGAGGAGGAGCTAGAAGAGGAGATGGAGGAGAAGTTTGAGAGGAGGAGGCAGAGGAGGAGGAGGTGAAGGAGGCTGAGGAGGAGGTTTCCCACATGTTTGAGAGCAATGTTAGCGTGTCACGGAACATGAGGAACATGTGGGCACCACAGGGAGTCGCCTGTTTATACTCCTGAGGAGCGAGGGAAAGGAGGGGAGAGAAGAGAGAGGAGGAGAGGAGGAGAGGAGGAGAGGAGGAGAGGAGGAGGAGGCGGTGGATCACAGGTCACAGGGAGTCAGGTCTGTGATGTGCTCTGACAGTGAAACCGGACCCCCCTGAGCGCGTGGTGGCGACCCCCATCCCCAGCAACGTGCGGAGGCTGGAGGTGTCGTGGAGCAGCCCCTCCAGCTGGCCTGAGTTGGACTCCTTCCCCCTCAAGTACTTCCTGCGCTACCGGCCCCCTCATCAAGGACCAGTGGCAGCACGTTAGTAGCACCTATTCTATGACCTTCACCAATTCCCTGTAGTACTCTTTCTCTTTAGCATTATCATTGTCACATACAATTATTAGCATTATTATGAAATACTAGCATTATTAGTATTGTCTTTATAGTATTAGTAGTATTAGTAGTGTTTTAGATCTTCATAATATTAGTAAATGATTAGTAGTATTATCAGTAGTATTAGGTATTATGGTATTACAAGTAGTATTATCATTAGACTATGGTATGGTATTAGCAGTATTATGAGAGGCAGAGGCAATAGGCATATCTCCTAAACAGTTCACACCAAATTTGGGTCCCAGCAAGAACCCACTCCAAAGGTGAGTGGCGTTGCCCCTCATGGGGGCGCTATAACACTACTATTCACTAGATAGAAGTTCTCTTGCCGACTGGCGGAATACGGGGGGCTTTGAATTAAGTCTAATATCCACTGATAATGTTCTGCTTAATTGCCTTCTTCATTTCTGCTTGTAAAAGATAAATAACATTTGTTATAGCTGATTAAGCAGGTTTTCTCTCACTAAACTGAAAACGGCATTTAGCTAGAACAGATTTTGCTTTCAATCCACCAGACATCCATCCTATTGGATTAAGTTGCACCATTTCTGGCACCCTGTGTTGGGCCTGTTTGTCCTCATCGTAGGCTGGCTGGACCGTACACCTTCAGAACTGAAACTTCCATATTTTATAAGACAATAGGAATGGTGTGAGCTGTTTGCCAATTGAAAGTCAAACACATTGAAGACAGAAAACAAGCCTTTGAGTATTTAACAGTTTTATTGCAGGAGCACTTTCAGTTGTTATTGCCAGTTTTGCCAGTAATATTATTATTCCAACTGTCCTTTTGTGAAAAATAACCAAACTAGTTGCCTGATGGGCACATGAACATGAACAGACAGTAATGTGGGCTTTGCTTGTCAGCGTCACAAGAGAATAGAGGCCCATTACCCAGAATCCTTACATGTTAACTTTGTATTTATATATTTGCTTCGTTGTTGGTAGGGTTTCTGTTTTGGTGAGTCGGGTTCTGTGTCTATCACTCAAACTCTTTTTTTTCACTAACACTACAAGACATCCCTTTTTCAAGGAAGTGGACTGGGATGTAGTTTAGGCTTTGATATTTCACTTGGTGCAAAAGAAAACTAGATCCACTTATTTCTCAATGCCACTCTTTCTGCAGTACAGGACAGACTGCTCCGTTGACCACATAAGAACCTTCTGGTCTTATATGGAAACCTGATTGACAAAGCTGCAGTTCTCTCACAGCTCCTAGCTCCGTATTCCCAGCTAGCGATGTGTGACCAGGAACGAGACCATCTTTTTAAGACAAACTGGTTATACTTTGTTACCCCCGCCCCGGTACTGTGACATGTTATTGATCAAAAACAACATATTTGTCATTTGTAATCAATCAGTGTTATGCCATATATCGCCCAGTATAGGATTAATCTGGCCGAATTGTTTTTCCAACTCAGGACTGATTTTTAAAATGGCTCGATGGCCTATTTTAGGCCAGCTTGTTTAGACTAAATCTGTTTCTCTGCTGTTTAGGAGTCTGGCCCAAAGTCATTTTCATGGTCTAATGGACAGCTGAAATGCCAGAAAAGCCAGCTCACTATTTGCATTGAAACACTCATTAGAAAAATGACAGCTTGCTCTGGGGTCTCAATGAACAGCATGGTTAAGAGCCCTGCATGGCTTTGGGCCACCCATGTTCACACATATTGACCACCATGGACTGTCCCCCAAGAACAGATTCAGTCCAGCCGACTGGTTTTTCCCACTCAGAACCTAGAAATGGCTGTCTGATGTAGCTAGTCTATGTAGTACATCATACATGCTTAGTATATCAGAGGGCTGTTTTGGATCGCCTAAGGGGTTCAACACATCAGGCTGGCCTAAAAAGGCCGTACAACCATTTTTGAGATCGGTTCGGTGTGGGGAAAAAAAACATTTGGGCCAAACAGAATCTATACTGGAAGATATATGTCATAGATTACAACAAATACATTGTTTTTGATCAAGTAACATGTCACAGGACCAGTGGTAGCAAAGCATTTCCAGTTTATCTTTAAAAAACTATGTTCGACAAAATCAACTTGTTCCTTGTCGCACATGACGAGCTGCGAAGAGGAGATAGGAATCGGGAGCTAACTGGCCAGCTTTGTCTCTCATAGTCAGTACATTCTTCTTAGTTAGACAACAACAGAGCTGGCTAGCACCATTGTCAAATAGCTAGCCATTGTTCGTCTTCGCTTTTCTTAATATGTTTCCAAGAGAAGCTTATTGCCGCTGCATATACTGACTATAAAGGGTGCTTGGGTGCTCACTAGTAGGTCTATAATGTAGCGCCATCCACTGGCAGAGAAAGACCATATTGCTCCCAAAATCAATTCATTCAGAGATTAAAGTATTTGACACTTACTCACTTAACTCTCTGTGCCGGTCAGGAATGTGCGTTGGCAGAATGTCCTTGAAGGCACTCATCTGATGTCATATGTTGTGTCTTCGTAGTCTGCAAATATCCCAGAGGCCAATTGTTTTTATCCATTACAATTTCTGCAATGTGGATTTTCTACCTTTTGACCACTCATTTACATGTAATTTATTTGTTGGAATCTCTAGAGCCTCATTAGTCAAAGTTATCAAAAGCGTTCTGTTATTCCAAACCATATGGCCCAAAATCCTTTTCACCACCCCACCACATGAGATAATGGTAGCCATGGCTCCAGACGCTCCACCCATTTTGGATGAAACCTCCTCTGCAGTCTGCAGTCCATTTCACATCAAACCCATGTTGAAACAACGTATGGAGCCTTTTCTCTCCATTGAAACCAAACAGCATGAGTGCCAGAGAAAAGGAAAAAACTCCCACTTCTCAAACTGATTTTATAGAAGTAGTAGAAGTAGTATATGCATAGTATTCATATAATTAGTAGTAGCATCATTATAGTATTAGAAGTATTAGCCATGGCATTATTAGAAGTTAGTAGGTAAGCTATTATTTATAGTAGTTGTAGTATTAGTAGGAGTAATAGTATTGAGTAGTATGATTATGTGTAAGATATTGCTTCTAGTAATACTGCTACTGATACTAGTAGTGGTAGTATTACTAGAAGTATAATCTTAATAGTATTTGTAGTATTAGTAGTAGTATTATGGTCGTAGTGTCTCTTTGTATCAGAGAAGAAATTATATTCTTCTATTCCTCCAGAGTTTGATGAAACACACACAGAACCTGTGTGTGTGTGTGTGCAACTGTATCTGGTTGCTAAGCTCATCTGGGGTTCAGGGGTTGCTATGGATATAGCATATGTTTCTGGGATAAATTGTGCAGCTGACAGCAGCATTATGATACTGCACCACGTCTAGACACACACACACACACGTGTGCGCGCACACACACGCACACACACATGCACGCACTCACGCACACACACACACACACACACACACACTAATACAAATCACATATTCTATATACACACTAATTAACACACACTATAGACACAAGCCAAACCCACTGCACACAAAATGAGGCCAACTGTACCAGGACATCAGAGACACCTAGTCCAGGTACCAGGACATCAGAGACACCTAGTCCAGGTACCAGGACATCAGAGACACCTAGTCCAGGTACCAGGACATCAGAGACACCTAGTCCAGGTACCAGGACATCAGAGACACCTAGTCCAGTTACCAGGTACCAGGACATCAGAGACACCTAGTCCAGGTACCAGGACATCAGAGACACCTAGTCCAGGTAGCAGGACATCAGAGACACCTAGACCAGGTACCAGGTACCAGGACATCAGAGACCACCTAGTCCAGTTACCAGGTACCAGGACATCAGAGACACCTAGTCCAGGTACCAGGTACCAGGACATCAGAGACACCTAGTCCAGTTACCAGGTACCAGGACATCAGAGACACCTAGTCCAGGTACCAGTTACCAGGACATCAGAGACACCTAGTCCAGGCACCAGGACATCAGAGACACCTAGTCCAGGTACCAGGACATCAGAGACACCTAGTCCAGGTACCAGGACATCAGAGACACCTAGTCCAGGTACCAGGACATCAGAGACACCTAGTCCAGTTACCAGGTACCAGGACATCAGAGACACCTAGTCCAGGTACCAGGACATCAGAGACACCTAGTCCAGGTAGCAGGACATCAGAGACACCTAGACCAGGTACCAGGTACCAGGACATCAGAGACACCTAGTCCAGTTACCAGGTACCAGGACATCAGAGACACCTAGTCCAGGTACCAGGACATCAGAGACACCTAGTCCAGGTAGCAGGACATCAGAGACACCTAGACCAGGTACCAGGTACCAGGACATCAGAGACACCTAGTCCAGGTACCAGGACATCAGAGACACCTAGTCCAGGTACCAGGACATCAGACACCTAGTCCAGGTACCAGGACATCAGAGACACCTAGTCCAGGTACCAGGACATCAGAGACACCTAGTCCAGGTACCAGGTACCAGGACATCAGAGACACCTAGTCCAGGTACCAGGACATCAGAGACACCTAGTCCAGGTACCAGGACATCAGAGACACCTAGTCCAGTTACCAGGTACCAGGACATCAGAGACACCTAGTCCAGGTACCAGGACATCAGAGACACCTAGTCCAGGTAGCAGGACATCAGAGACACCTAGACCAGGTACCAGGTACCAGGACATCAGAGACACCTAGTCCAGTTACCAGGTACCAGGACATCAGAGACACCTAGTCCAGGCACCAGGACATCAGAGACACCTAGTCCAGGTACCAGGACATCAGAGACACCTAGTCCAGGTACCAGGACATCAGAGACACCTAGTCCAGGTACCAGGACATCAGAGACACCTAGTCCCACAGGTTACAAACACCCTAAAAGATGTTAAAAACATGACTCGCCAATCTCACTTTGTATTTATTGTATTGATTTATTATTTATATTTATTTTAACTGCCACAGTGTCCACAATGTCCACATTTTTCCATTTTTATTTTAAGTTATCTTTATCTATCGGTGTGCAGATAAATAGTATATTCTCCATGTGGGCCGGCAGTAGCTCAGTGGGTAGAGCAGGTTGTCCACTAACCGGAGGGTTGGCGGTTCGAGCCCCACCTCCAACTGTCCACATATCAAACTCCACAAAAATGTACTGATTGTAAGTCGCTTTGGACATAAGCGTCTGCTAAATGCCCTTCTTCTACACACCCATGTACTTATAATATTTGTATGTTTGTATGTATTGTATGTGTGTGTAATAACTTTGATTGTGTGTACAGTTTTTGTGTTTATTACACACTTGCTTTGGCAAAGTAAACGTGTGTTTCCCATGCCCCTTTGAATTGAATTGGGAGAGAGAGAGAGCGAGAGAGGGAGAAAGAGAGAGTGTGACAGAGAGAGAGAATAGCCGATTGATTTAA
>JAXIVH010000025.1:5356735-5381735 GCA_036785325.1 Urophycis tenuis | reverse complement strand
CGGAATACAAGCAAAACTTTACAAAATAACTTTGGAGAAGGTATTGTCTATGGTGACGGGGTGCTGGCCAGTGAGCAACAACAACATCATGGTCCCTGCAACACACCAACCCAGAGACAGAGCCATGGTGAGATAGGGTGGACAAGAAACATGTAGGCAACCTCGAATCTAGTGCCTATCAGCAGCAGGGATCGGCCAATGCACCGAGAGCTGGCAGCCCTGGGCTACAGACGAGAGAGGAGAGAGGAGAGAGTAGGTTCTCACTTTGGTGGCATACAGGGCCCTGGAAAGGAGAACGCTCTGATTCCTGCAGATTGGTTGTTAACCTTTGGTATTAAAAGAAGGCCAGCTCCCAAGGACCAGAGGGACCGAGAAGGACAATAAGGAATTATAAGGTCCTTCAGGTAGTTATGGTGATAGTCCGTGAAGGGTTTTATAGGGAAGCAGTAGCGCCTTAAAATAAGACCTGGCAGTTACTGGGAGCCTGTGGAGAGGAGAGAGAGTAGGAGGAATGTGTAAGGAGTAAGCTCAACATTTCTCCTTCTTGTTAATAGTCTAGCTGTGGCGTTTTGCACAAGTATGCTGTGCATGAGTTCGATAAAACCAGAGAAAGCTGTGTTACAGTGATCTCGTCTAGGCGATATATAAATGTGAATCCACTGCAGATGACATTGGTATGATTTATAAAAATGTTTCTGGGATGAAAGAATGCAGTTCTGGTGATCAGTTGTACATGTTGATCAAAAGAAAGCATAGGGTCAAACAAGACATTAAGTTTTGATGTTAAGTAGTCACAGATAACAAATTGCGTTCCATTTGGGAGATAAGACCCAACAGAGAAGAGCAGAACCTTTGATGTCAACATAGTGATTGAGACGATGAAGAAGAATGCTATGGTCAATAAGGAGGTGGCCCTGAGGTCAAGCATCAGCAGCTTACATCGCTGTCCATGGTAAGGAGAAGATTGTTTACCACTGTGGTCACAGCTGTTTCCGTGGAGTGGAAAGTCCAAAACCTAAATTGAAAGGGTTCAAATATGTTGTTCATCATCAGATGATTGAAGGTTTGGTTAGCTAAAATTCTTTCCAGTACTTTAGATAGGACTGGAAGGTAAGATATGGTCCGATAGCTGCTGAGTACTTCAAGGTTTTATCGCGGCAGTCTTAAAAGTAAAGGGGAACTGTTGCAGTAGACAAGGACAGGTTTGTGATATTGACCATAACAGGTCCAACCGTTTGCAAGAGTTCTTTAAGGATCTTTGCAGGGAGAGGATCCACAAACAGGGTGTGGGTTTAAATGCCTGTGTTAGTTCTGCAAGTTCTGGAAGTAGTTAAATGTGGTGCAGGCTGTCGTTCCATCCAAGATGATAGACTTCAAGTTGAGTTGAACAGCATAACGTTCCAGTTTTCCCCAGCTTCGTTTAAGGGTGCGAGTGTCTTCATTGAACCATGGCGCATGTGTTTTTGTAGTTTTTTACTAATAAGAGGAGCAACAGAGTCGATGGCTGCAGGTAAGGCGGCCAAGTCATCAGTGACACTATCCATGGAGCTCCAGTAGTTAGGAAGGGGAACAAGTGAAGGGGTAACTTATCTGTGTGGCAGATAAGTAGTGTGAAAGGTGATGTGATGGCTGCTGTAAGTAGCCTGGTGGTCATCATCGGGCTGGGATGCCACCGCCTGGAGAGTTGAGGCATAGGGTGAGAGCACCCATCTGAAGAGTCAGCACCACGGCTCAAGACAAGGTCGGGCTTGTTTCTGTCACTGTGGGCAGGGTGTTGGAGGTGCTGTGTGAAGCCAAACGTGTCTGTAACAGAAAAACCTTTGAGAGAGAATCAGAGGGGTTATTCACATGAATGTTGAATAAATGAATGTTGGATATGTCAGAATATGCAACAAGATCGGCTGCAAATTCAGATAACTCATATAACAAAAGTGAGTATGTGTCCGGTGAGCTGTGAACTGTAGCTGTGAAGAAGGAATCTGTTTGTTGTTTGTTTAAGAGGAGCTGAGGGGCAAAAGGCAAGCTACTAACAATGCAAATGTATATACAGTTTTTTTTTTTCAGTTTACGGTGACTATTGAGTTTGGTATTAGGGCCACTCCAGTACCTTTTTTGATTCTCAAGATAAGTGTGAGCTAAGAAAGTTGGGTGAAGTAGCTTCAGTTAATGGTAGCTGTATGTCTGGTTTAAACCTCGTTTCACGTAGGCCCAGAATATGTATCTTATTTTCAACAATCAGATCCTAGATCAAGAGTGCTTTAACTGAAAGCCGTCTGATATCCATTAATCCTGTTTTGAGCTCTTCCGATTTATTAACGTTTGAGGGAGTTCGGTTACCACTCAGCTCTGAGGGAGAGGGGGTTGAAGAAACAGTGAGATTTTTGCAGATATGCGGCTGCCTGCGGGTTTTATACCTAGAGACAGTACAGGGCAGCGCAACATTAGCAATACCTGTGGTGTATTTCAAACCTCCAGTTTGTAGTCACAGCGGTGACCAGTGTTAAAGCATGAAGGCGTCTCGGTGTCAACATTACATGCTACATCCCCCTGGCTGACTAGCTGGTCAACCCTGTGTTGGAGACTCTGCGTCGTTAGCGCCTCACTCAGTAGGGTGAAGGCTGTCTGTCATCAGCACGCCAGGCCGGCGCCACAGGGACGCTCAGTTGCTGCTCTAAACTCCATCATGCCACCCAACGGTTTAGAGACAATCTAGAGTGCTTTACCCCCGTGCATCACATTGTGTGTTATGATTTGTTAATAGTATTAGAGTTTGTAATAGTATTACTATTTCTAACAATATATAGTACATTTACATTTAGGACATTTAGCAGATGCTTTTGTCCAAAGCGACTTAATAAGTACATTTGTCAGAAGAAGGTGAAACATTTCATTGCTGCTAATACAGTAAGAAAGTCACCAGAACAAGTTTCAAGCATTTCAATTGCTAGCTGAACCATTGCTAGTGTACAACATCTCTGGCCTATGATGCTAAGTACATTTGGGTTTGGTTTTAATACTGGTTTGTTATGCGTTGTGTCATTTGCATTTCTATATGGATGCTATTTGGTGCTGGGTCGCCTAGAGACCGCCTGGCCGCAGCCCTGCACCACGTGTTTTTGTGTTTTAGTTCTATTTTTAGATCATCAATAATTGCTTATTTTAAGTGTGTGTGTGTGTGTGTGTGTGTGTGTGTGTGTGTGTGTGTGTGTGTGTGTGTGTGTGTGTGTGTGTGTGTGTGTGTGTGTGTGTGTGTGTGTGTGTGTGTGTGTTTTAAACTGTTCAAAACGTGTAATATAGAACATAGAATTAATCATTCATACCCTCGCTCTCAGTAGCTCTTTTGGAGTGATGCCAAAGAGCATTGGTTCCAGAGCCAGCCGGAGGTCGGGTTCAGGTTGGGACACCTGAGGGTTCTTAACGTTGACGATGATGAACGAGGTACTCAAGCTACAGTGATTTCAGCAGCACCCAAATTCAACAAAATCTGTTCTCGAAATCCGTTGTAGAAGAAAACTGAATAAACTACAAGTCAAAGAACTTGGGCCAGATTACCCTGACATCACAATCAGAAGGAAACAAAACAAAGGCATTCGCTTACGACCAACTTTGTGATCCATTTTGTGTCATTGTGTGAGTAGGTTATTATACCCGTTTTGTGTACGAAATGCGCCACACGGTGGCGTTAACACGCGGACATCATGTTTCTGCCTGGACGGAGCTCCACGGCCACACTCACCCCTCACCGTGACTTATGGTTCGGAGTAAAATTCACCCTGAGGTAATTTCCACCAATAAATCAGCCAAATACCCCCTCAGATGCATTTTTAGCGACGGTCAATATTTATCAAATTTAGGGGTATAAGCCGAATGGCTTAGTATTGGAGTGCCCGGTACACTGTGTATATCTCGTAAATTACCCCACTAATAATGCATGGATTGTTACCCAACTTCTGTAATATGAAATTCACAGGACACGTGTACAGTGCTGACAAAAGCTCACATTATTATTATTATTATTATTATTATTATTATTATTATTATTATTATTATTATTATAGAAGTTTATCAGTTTCTGAAGTTTTACATTGCTGGGGTCAAATCAAATAATATCAAATCATACTAAAAATGAGCTGTACACATTACAGTGTACGGTAACGTGTGTGGTAGCTGATGGCGGGGTTCGAAATTGTTATAGGCCTACATATGTCATACATACATACGTACATACAGACATACATACATGTCATATAGTCAGTCTAATACATGAGTACTCTTTGAGATAAGGGCTGTATATATGATCCGTGCTGTATATATGATTCGTGCTGTATATATGATTCGTGCTGTATATATGATTTGTGCTTGTCCCTCATTAGGGACAAGATCAACTCCTCTGCATCCAACCCTAGAAAACTGTTTTCCATGTTCTCCTCTCTCCTCAACCATCCCTCCCTCCCCCCCCCCCCCCCCCCCCCCCCCCCCCCCCCCTCCCCACTTCCTCACTCACAGCTGACGACTTTTCCAACTACTTTACAAGAAGGTGAAGGACATCAGCATCCCAAACCCCACCTCCACAGCTATCCTCCCCCCACTCCCACCTCTACCAGGCTTAACCGCCAAACCCCTCTCTCCTCTGAAGAGGTCCAGAGACTGGTCACATCCAACCATGTGACCACCTGTCCTCTTGACCCCATCCCGTCCTCCCTTCTCCAGGCCATCTCTACCGACATCCTACCGTTCATCACCCCCCTCATTAACTCTTCCCTCACCTCAGGTCTCATCCCAGCACCCTTCAAAACTGAGTCAAACCACTCCTCAAGAAACCTACCCTCAATACTGCTGACATCCTGAACTGCAGACTGGTATCTCTGCTATCCTTCCTTTCTAAAACCCTGGACGTGCAGTCTCTAACCAACTGTCCTCCTACCTCTCAGACAACGACTTGCTTGATCCCCATCAGTCTGCCTTCAAGACTGCACACTCTACAGAGACGGCCCTCCTGACGATGACAGAGTCCCTTTGTGCCGCCAAAGCCTCTTCCCTCTTGTCGGTGCTTGTTCACCTGGACCTGTCTGTGACGTCTGACACCGTGAACCACCAGACCCTCCTCACCACCCTCTGAACTCAGAATCATTACTGACACTGCACTAGCCTGGTTCACACCTTACCTTATGGATCACACTTATCAGGTCACATGGAACGGCTCCCTGTCCAAACCCCACTCAGTAAACACCGGTGTCCCTCAAGGCTCAGTACTAGGACCACTTCTGTTCTCCCTATATACCAAATCTCGAGGCTCTGTAATCACATCACACAGCTTCTTCTATCACTGTTATGTGAACGACACTCAACTGTTCCTCTCCTTTCCCCCCTCAGACATTTTGATTGCAACACGCATCTCAGAATGCTTGGCAGACATCAGCTCTTGGACAACTGCGCATCAACTCAAGCTCAATCTCGCAAAGACTGAGCTACTCTTCATACCGGGGAAAGACTGCCCTCACAGGGACCTGCTGGTCTCGTCTGTGCCTCGCCGACCGCAAGGAACCTGGGTGTAATACACGATAACCAACTGTCTTGCACTGCAAACATCACTGCAGTGACCCGCTCCTGTAGATTTGCTCTCTACAACATCCGCAGGATCCGGCCTTTCCTCACGAGGGAAGCGACACAGCTCCTCACCCAAGCACTTGTCATCTCCCGCCTTGTCTAATGCATCTCGCTCTTAGCTGGACTCTGTGCAACCGCGCTTAGACCTTTGCAGCAGATCCAGAGCGCTGCAGCACGCCTTGTGTTCAACCAAAACAAATTCTCCCACATGACCCCCCTCTTCCAAGTCCTCCACTGGCTCCCTGTAGTGGCTTGCATCAAATTCAAGACGATGCTACTGGCCTACAAAGCCATCAATGGAACTGCCCCTATACCTCCAAGCATTAGTGAAACCCCACGCCCCTGCTTGAGCACTCCGCTCAACTACCTCAGCTGGTCGACTGGTACCTCCATCACTAAAAGGAGGAAAAGGTCGGATGGCAAAATCTCAACTCTTTTCTGTTTTGGCACTGCAGTGGTGGAACGAGCTCCCTGCCAATGTCAGGACTGCAGAATCACTCCCCATCTTCCAGAAGAGACTCAAGACCCACTTGTTCAGAGTTCACCTGAACCCTGCATAACCCTCCCCTCATGCTCATATTTATTGTACGTCTTGGCACTTTTATCGCTCTTTGTAACTTGGCACTTAGTCAGAGATGTTGTATACTAGCAATGATTAATCTAGCAATTGAAATGCTTGAAACGTTCTTTCTTACTGTATTAGCAGCAATGAAATGTTTCACCTTCTTATGAGAAATGTACTTTGTAAGTCGCTTTGGATAAAAGCGTCTGCTAAATGCCCTGCATCTAACTGTAAATGTAAATGTAAATGTAAATGGAACTCTTAGAGAACGGATTGATTGGATGAATGAATTGGTCCAGCCGACTCCTCTGCACTGAGAGGTGGGGCTTCTCCTCACGGATGGTGTGTTGACAGTGTGTTGGTGAGAGAGCGAGAGTGGATCAATGTGTTGCAGTCACCTCTACAATAAAGTAGGATTTTACTCATTAAAAACGTAAAACGTGTGGGATGGGAAACATTTTCGCGGATGCACGGCGTCATTCTCTCGGATAAAATAATGAATAAAAAAATCACCCGCCCAAGTCAAGTCTATGTGTGGGGACCACTGCCTCCTGGTGGCAGACAGCAGTCACTTGTTAAAGCAGCTTATTGTAGTCAACTACTATTTCAAGTAGTTGACTACAATAATGATATTATCATATCGGCCTACATTAGACATGCGACCAAGTAACGGACCGTTGCGATGAATAAAACTACATATTTCTCTGGGTCTATACATTGTTTGAAATTGAAAATAATTTGGATAACGTAGTTACACAACTCAACAAAATATATAACATATGTCTTGTCGTTTGTAGATGTTTAATGCGGAAATGTTACATATTAGTCGTGTAAATTCATATATCATAATAGACTATGATATAATATATTGCACAGCAGCACATCATGAATGTATTAAACATTGTATTACAAAATATCATTTGAAATAATACAGTGAAACCTCCGTACTCGAACGCTTCTGAAGTTGAACAGTTTCTTTTTTGTTCGAGTTTTCGCTTCTCGAACAAAAAAGCGACTTCCGTCCCAGAACTCGAACACTTTGGTCACGTGGGACGCCGTGGAGTCTGTACGGAGGAGACTCACCCCGATGGTCTTTGTTCTGGCCATCATTATTAGCTGTTCTGTGCCTCTTTTTTTCCATTTGAACATACATGTACTGTCTAACTAAATCCTCCATCATGCTTTAAAGAAGGGAAGTGGTGCTGGTGCAGCGGAACATATTGCGGTAATTTGCGGACAACGATCGAGTTGAACAAGGAAACCATCTCAAAGCATGAAATGGGATTCGTGTGTCTGATATTGCTTCGCTTTATAGCATGCCCAAATCGACAATATGTACGATTTTAAAGAATAAAGACGTGATAAATGTGTTCTTGTTATTTTATTACTGTTCATCCAGGTTTAATCAAGATTGTATGCAGGACATACTATGTGTGAAGGTCTAAACACGCAATTATCTGGGACCCTGGAACAGATTAATCAATTTGACATTCATTATTATGGGAAAAATAGTTTCAGTTTACGAACAATTCACAGCCTTTTGGAACGAATTCTTTGGAGCACCGAGACGTCACTGTGAAGATGTCCACACAGGGGGCGCGAGAGCTACGCATGCGCTCTAAACAACCTTCAGCTGTAACAGAAGAAGCACCGCTCTGCCGCTATGGGGTGAGTTACCTCCTGACTAAAATCAAGTATTCTCAATATTTATCAGTTTTTTTTTAACACCAGCCACCAGCACATGACTAGGTAGCACGGACAGAGGTCTCAGGTGCGTGTGGTGTGCAGCGAGGAAGAATACTATCTTTTGTAGCCCTCGGAGGGAGCTTTAAGTTGTATCCAATACACATCCACGGCTCATGACAACAGCCGCCGACACATCCGGGTCCGCTGGGAGACACGTTATTACAGAATATAATGATATCACAGAATGATGCTGTTATCACTTGCTTTATTGACTCATTGTTGTTTGGAAGACTATGGATGTACGATAGGCGTCCATGTTATACCTGTTGTATATGGACTATGCATAGACATCAGTACCTGGGCATCGAGGCTTTAGCCAAATATCATTGTAGGTAGTGGGAGGTGTGGGGCTCAGAAGGAGTAGGACGGACGGAGACGCCGTCCAGACTGTTCCACAACACAACATTGTTACACAGCAGTGTGAGGAGACCAGGCATGCCATGAGTGACACTGATGTAGACTACAACAGCAAATGGGTATTTAAGTATACTTGGATCGTTCAGCTCTACAGGGGTTCCTGATAACCTTTAATTACATTAACGATCGTAAACACATGAATAACATGGGCCGGTTCTATTTAGGTGGGACACGGCCCTCATATTGGGATCAAATTAATCTGATCACTTACACCTGCTCATACTATGCTGTATTGGGCCTATCACACATGCCAACAAAGCAAGTGTTAACACTCATATTTCATTGCTTCCACAAGAATTGGAAGTATACAGATGAATGTAAACTATACAGAGTAGCTGGCCTGCGGTTACATGTAGACCTACACAATGTAGTGCGCAGGAACATTTTTGTGTCGCTTGCAGCAGTCCAGTTCCAGTATTACTTGTAATTTGTAGCAAACAAATAAACAAACAAATCATAATAGTCTGCTTATTCCCTTTATCTAATAAATCCTGCTTGTAGAACTGTTGGTTGTAATTATAGTCGACATGCAGTCTTGTTCCTACGACTGAATCACAGTCCTGCTGACATTTAGTATAACAACACTCCCTCTCATGTCATATTCTGTAAATGTACTGCAGCATTAATTAATACTTGAACCTAATTAGTCAATGACATTCCCAGGGTGTGCACCATTTTTTAAATAATTTTCTAACGTGTTTTCCTTAGTTTTGGTGAGTCGTGCTGACTGGGCACGTTGATTGGCTCTCCCGTCGTCCTATCAGCATGCAGGGCTTCTACTCCAAGCTGGACTCCGCCTCCAGCCCATTGCTAGGCATCTCCCTTGGCGACGGAGGCGTCGCCATGCCGCTGAGTCTGGCGGTGGAAACGGAGAAAGCCCAGGCGCTGCTCCAGACCTTTAGCTCCGCCTCCCTGCTGGCGTCAGCCGGGCTGGGTGTGGCCTGTGTTCTGGCCGACCACGCCCTCCAGCTGTCGGTCATCCAGCAGCACCTGTGGCTGCGGGCGGGGCTGGACAATGCCACACACGGCCTGGTGGGCCTGTGGTCCTGGGCCATTGTCATCGGTCTGAGGAAGAGGAGCGACATGTACGAGGTGCTGCTGGCGGGCCTGCTGGCCTCGCTCATAGACCTGGACCACTTCTATATGGCTGGCTCTCTGTCACTCAAGGTAGGCACACTGTGGACTGTTATGAGCTAGAAGGGTATACGTACCACGCGGTCACCATGGTTACAATCGACACAATATGACAGCAATGCATACTGCCCATGTTGATCTCTCGCCCCCCTCCCCCCCCAGGCGGCTGTCTCTCTCCCACACCGCCCCCCCCTCCACTGCTCCTCCCTCATCCCCCTCCTCTGCCTCTCGCTTCGCCTCCTCATGGCACTCACCCGCCTCAAGGACGCCTGGTGCTCCCTGCCCTGGCTGCTCTTCGTCTCCATGACGACACACCACATCCGTGACGCGGTGCGCCGCGGGCTGTGGGTGTGTCCGCTGGGCAACACGGCGCCCATCCCCTACTGGCTGTACGTGGGCACCACGGCAACGCTCCCCCACCTCTGCTCGGTGCTCATGTACCTGACTGGTGCTCGCCACGTCATCACCACCAAACACGGCGTCGCCATTGATGTCTGAGGACCTATGAGAGGCCACCCCGAAGCCTGAGGACCTGTGACAGGACGGCCCACGAAAAGTTTGGTTCTCGACCAAATGGCGTCTCCAGAAAAAAAAAAAATGTTTTGTATTTATTTTAAACTGATGGTTTTCAACCAAATCGTTACATCTATTTTTCGTTTTTCAAGCGTTTTGATTTAAAAAAAAAAAAAGAATTTGTTTTTTGTGCCGCGTGAATCTAAACAAATTTGTCATGCTAGCAACATGCTAGCTACGGGCTTGAGACATTCTAGCTACATGCTGCCTACAGGCTGGAGACATGCTAGCTACAGGTTATAGACATTCTAGGTACTTGTTACCTGTAAGATACATTCTAGCTATATGCTGGAGACGTACTAGCTAGATGCTAGGAATATATGAGATGCATACTAGATGCATATTAGACTCATTCCGTACATGTGTATTAATATATTAACTTTTTAATTTATTTTTTTTACTTTCAAATTTACATCAGGAAAAACACAGCTCTTTAATTGATCTGATTCCTCAGGCGATTGTAGGCCTTCATATGAACATGGAGGGTGATAGTGTTGTGTATTGTTGTGACAGAATGTGTTTTGACTTCTTGTGATATGAATATTTCCTAAAGGGACCAGAGGCCTCTACTATGAAGCCAGATTGGGGGTAAGCGAGCTTCAGGTTTACGCTGGGTTTTGGGAAAACGCTGATGCATGGCTGGGATTTTAAGGCTTGGGGAAGAAGGCTAATGAAAAGATCTCCTGGGTCTGTTGACCTTGCTTGGTAGTACAGACCTCTGGTAGGTCTGCTGGGACAGATAGCTCTTCTCACCACACTTAACTCATGACTCAGTCTGGTATGAACTGCTGTGCTTCACTAGACCTCACATAGATGCCCCGGTCCCACCCACGCCGTTGGGGGGTTCGGAGCTGGTGCCTCATCCTGAACCGGTTCTTCGCATTTCGAGAGCCCAGGAACCAGCTCTCAGCCAGGAAAAGTTGTTCCAGAGCGGCACCAACACCTTGCTGGTGTTGAACCAAGAGCTGCTTACATCAGGGGCAGGGTTATCATGAGCAGGCAGACGTTAAAACACTGGGACCTCCATAAACACAGCTTCATTATGGACGTGAAACCAAAGCAGTGGTGGGCCATTACCTTCTTGAACGTGATGGCCGTCCACAGTAACAGTAGGAAGGAAACGGACAATCTAGTCCACCATCGCTGCTATTGTGCTTGAAGATGTCGCTAGTGTATCGGGGAAAGCAGAGATGTGTACAGACCTATACAGTGACATCATGGCTCTCTAGCTTTCTGAAAAGCAAACGGATTCTCAGAATGTTGGCAGGTTGAACCAACGGACCCAGCAGCACCAGCCCAGATCTGGAACCAGCTCTGTGTTTGTGGAAAAGGGGTGAGAGTGGAACCACTAGTCCTGAGGGACCAAAGGGATGCATTACCTGATGGTTAACCTCAATGACACCAAACCCTTACCTTTACCACTTCTAAAACCTTAAACCACCTCTAAGACCTTACCTTGGCCTCCTCTGAAACTTTACCATAATCACCTCTAACCTAACACCTAATTTAGCCATCCCTAACCCACTATATAAACCAACCATGTTTTACCTAATACCTAAACTAGCCATCTATAACCTAATTCCTAAACCTAACAATGTCTAACCTAATACATATACATATACACAACCATCTGTAACCTAACACCCAGACTTGTTTAAGAGGCTGTGGTGATATGACTGGCCACAGGATTGTAGTGTAGATAAGATCACATTCATCTACTTTGACAATTATCATGAAATACGTAGATTATCATTCTGTATAATGTCACTGTGTAGACATACACACCCATGTTGAATTTTGCACTTTATTTTTATGTTTACCTTATTTATTTTGCTGTTAACTTTTTTTTTACATAGGCCTATTTGCTAAATCTGTATTTTATATGTTAACCACTTTGGTAAAAACATGTAGGCCTAAAATATATTGTGATGTTGTTTTTTTTTAACTGAATAAAGTTCTATCTGTGTATAGTTGTAGTGCACAAATACACAATTACATACTGCTCTGGATTTTTTTTTTTATTACACGAAATTCTCTTCCTCTCCTCTCTTATGGAACATCTCCCTCTCTTCTCTCTCCTCTAACCCTCTTCTGTCTCTCCCTCCAGCTCTCCCTCTGCTCAGTCTCTCCCTGCTCTGGAATGTGTTATGACAAATGTAATGGGAAGTTATCTTCTTGAAGACACATAATTAATGATGGATATCACCAAAAACAATTGAAAATCATTTCATATAATTTTTCTCTATTTCTATGTAGCTTCAGTTGGCCATGTTGCGGACTTCTGCACTGCCCACTGTATCCTGATATTCTCGCACACACACACTGTCAGCATCCCTGTGCCCTTAAACTTCACATGTGTTCTACCGCATGGATATTTCCAAAACAATGATCCATAAATGTATATTTTCTGGAGCCTCTTAATTATTTTAAAATGTCTAAGGAGTTGTATATGTTGCCACAGAATGAAATGCCTCTGAACGCAATTGGATAGACCTTCAACCAATCAGAGCAGTCATCTTATCAAACCCCCTCCTTCTCAGAAAAACTGATGTCACAGGCTACTACAGTATTTACCCAAAGTCTTTTGAAGACTGAAAACGGACAAAAGGAGTGACTGGGGGTGATGAGGTTATGTAACATGTCCCTCTGGCAGTCCAGAAGGAGCACCAGCTGGCCAGTGACTAACAGAGGTGGATGCAGCAGCGTTGGGGTGCAGGAGGACATTTACCATGAGGCCAGTGCTCAGATGGATGACGAGCCCCAGTCTGGTGGGTTCTCCTGCCACAGGGTGACTGCTGACACCGCACCTGAAGCTCTAACTGTAACTTGGCCAAATGTGTCAGTACTTTTAGTTTTACTTCATGATCATCATTGTAATCATCATCATCAATGGGTACCCCCCCCCCCTAATGTTGTCAACTCAAAGTGTTTTACTGTGGATCCCCACCAACACCAGCACCAAGACACCAACCTCTTCATATACTAGTATCTGTATTTGAAGTTCAGTAATTATTTACTGTACTGTGTTAGCCGGTAATTCTTTTTATTCTAAATAATTGAATAGTTGGTGGGTCAGGCATGTTTGTATTGCGAAACTGTGACTAGGAAATACACCTCCAGAGTCCAGGCATATGTTTTACCATGAGATCTGTTAGTAGCTTTGTAAAATGATATCCACACAAATTTTCACAATCCACAAATACATAATTCTTGCTTGTGTCTTGTGAAATGTAATCCACACTCACGTTTACACATGTGTGAATTTCACGGCTCTTGTGAGTTGCATCATTGTCTTTGGGGATCTTTGTCCAATATGTCCCTGTAAATGTGAATGCACATTTAATATGGATTTGCTTTGCATGTACCATGATACTTGTGCTTTGTAATCAAGATCATTCAAGACCATTCACATGGAGTGTTTCTAACACGTCTCTTTACTGTTGCTTTGGAAGATATAGAACACAAATGTGTCACAATGCACTCTACGAGATCCACAAATGCGTCTGGACAGCTTTGTGTGTAAAATTCTGTTCTTTAATATAGTGTGGGTAGCAATTTACAAAAAAAAGTAAAAAATATTTGTAGTTCGTGGTACACCTAATGTCTTCTGTGGGTTATGCATAATAGAGTCAAAAAAATACTTCCACAGACAAATCATTTGACAAAATAATGACCAACAAAAACATTACTATTACTACAATCTACTCCATGGAGTGCCCTATTTGTGAAAACTGTTGAGAACCTTTCTGATTGAATGTCACCAGTATTGTACTCTGTGGAGTGCTTGCATCCTCTATGAAACGGCATCCCGTGGTTTAACAAAAGTCAACTTGTATGAAATGAGAGATCGTGAGAGCATGTCATTATATCAGCAACTGTCTGTCAATACGTCTTAAGTATTCAACCACTTCAGAAGACTGCAAAGAGTCGAAACATCTTGGACAACACACAGCCCTACATTCGCAACTGGTGGTGACGTATTATCAGACCTTCCCCACCAGAAGGTAAAGGAAACTTCCAAGCAGAGCTGTCCAAGCAGACCCTTGGGCTCTAAAGTCTGTAAACAAAATGTATCTTTGAAGTCCAGGACTGAAGGAATTGGGACAGTAGTATTGGGACAGACAGAAGACCAGGAGAGATACCGTCTACCAGATGTGGAAGGGTAAGATAGTGAAATGCTAAATCTCTGAAGTTCTGTGTTGACTTGGTTAGGAAAGGACAGCAACACGTGTACACATCTAAGAACAAATTCCTACAGATTTAGTTCTGGTATACTTCCAGCTTTCTCCTTCACTAGGCCTAGCTTCAGAAGTTTTAGTTTTCCCATGCAGTTGCGGCCAAGTTGTGGCCAAGGTTAAAGGTTTTAAATGCGTTTTAATAATGAACTTATTTCACAGCTATGTTCAAATGAGGCCAAAAGATACCTAAAGCATGGAGAGAACAAGTAGCAATGCTTCCTTATAAGGTCATCTGTCACCCACAAGTGCATGTGGGATTTCTCTCCGGGTGAACAGCGCTAGTCCTGCTATGTAAAAGCACCTATTTGCTTTGTGATCATTGGATGTAGGCCTACTGTCATACTGCGAAGCTGTGACACTGACTATACACAGAACCAGAGAACAAGGACAACTACATTGATCTATGCCAGTCTGCCAGTCCAGTGACCTACTTTTAGTCTTATTTATGTATGCCATGTCTGTGAGCCCAGCTATTGTACCTGAAGGGACACCGCTTGGACGAAGCCTAGTTGTGATCTTAACCACCCTTCTTAGTGAACCACACATAACCTAACTGAACGAACCATCTCGAACCTAACAACTAAACTTAACATCTCTAACCTAGTACCATTTCTAATCTAATACCTAAACTAACCATATCCAATCTTATACCTAAACTAACCATGTCTAACATAACAACTAAACTAACCGTCTCTTACCTAACAACTAAACTAACCATCTCCTACCTTTCAACAAAACGTACCATCTCTTACGTAACACCTACGTTAACTTTCTCTACTCTACTACCTAAACCATTGGTTCCCAAACGGTGTGCCGTGAGGCAAGTCCGGGTGTGCCGTGGGATTTTGTGACAACCATACATTATTATTGCAATAAACAACTACACAAAAAATATTATTATTAATTTAGTTTATCAGTACCTTGTATGCACTCATTTCATAATACAGAGGCAAACTATGTACCTAAAAACAATTCTTTAGTTCTTGCCTCATTTTTAATTTTGTCACCTTTCTGGTTTAAATGGGTGTGTTGCTGCTTTGATGAAGCATAATCAGTCTATCCGTCATTCTTAATCTTGTAATAAAACAGAACCCTTTCAAACTTACCCCACTGGTGTTTTTATGTTTGTATCCTCAAAGGCTTCAGATATTTGACAACATTTAATGCTTATTACTTCCGAAATTAAATGTTTGCTTTTTCAAAAACAAGATTTATTTTGGAATTGAGCTAGAACTGCAGGGTTTAATGATGTTATATTATATGTTATATTGTTATGAGCTATATTCTGGTGAACAATGTTGGTCTAGAACACTTTACTGTTGAGTTAAATAACAAGTGATGAGGACTCCCTGAATGTTCTGCCTGCTTGTCACAGTGGCTCCCAGTGGGCCAGCTGTGAACAGCTCGTGTTCTGGGTCTTTCCATTTGGGGGTTATTTTGGGTTACTTGTTTTTTTTGTTTTCTTATTTTATATTGGAGGGGAATATCTTATTTTGAATGTAAATTATGAATTATAATAAAACTCTAAAGACAAAACTTGTTGAAGTTTGAATTAACCTTATATACAGTGACTATTGGAGCTCATAAACCTATTTTATTTGGTTAACGATTGCACAGCTCTGGGTTAAAGGCATTTTTTTGTGTTGTGACATTTTTTGCATTTCTAGCTCACCATTAAAAATATAGTCAACAAATACACTTTATTTTAAACAGAGTACAAGTTATTTAACAGGGAAGTGGTCAAAAGATATCTTGCTTAAATTTGAGTGAATCTCATTAGACTTTCAGCTTGCCTATATCAGACACTATATAACATAGCCTTGACTTTATGTTTTCGCTAATTCTAATTATTCCAACACATGCAGGAACACAGCTCTAGCTCCCCCACTGGTGCATGATACAACACTAACCAATGGTGTACACATTTAGGGAGTGAAGGAGCAGTTTATTTTAATTATTGCTCTCTTACACTCTTTTCTGCTCACATCTTAACCTCTATTTAAGTTAAAAGTTAAACGTATATATTAAATAGTGTTTAGTGTTTTTGTAGTTGTAGTGATGTGAATGCCCACCAGATGGTAGTTTTATACATCTTGTTCACCTACTCACCAATAACATGAAATATGGAGTCATTTTTTCACCTGTAGATCACTGACACACACACACACACACACACACACACACACGCACACACACACACACAGACACACACACAGACCCACACACACACACACACACACACACACACACACACACACACAGAAAGACACAATGAAATGCCACTCCTTATGCATGTTCTCCCTTTCGCTGTCATTTGGTGGCTCCTCCCCCTCCCTCTTGTTTTGCGAGCAGTGTTCTGTTCCTTCTCTGTGTTAAATATTAACATGTCTGTTTCTGTCGAGACGAAGGAGTCAGCCATGCTTCTCGGAATTCTAGATGTGATAAAAAATATATTTCTGGACTTCGCTGTTTTGATAAAATAGTGATAAAGAATAATAATTATACAATATAATACTTTATAGATACTAGCCATTGTGATGAAATAGTTACAGATTCTAGCTGTTGATAAAATAGTATTTATTTGAAAGACACAAGTTCAGAAGAGAGAACAGCTTATAGTGATACAAACATACTGCAGTATGTACATGTGGGAGTAAAGTGTACTTTGAGTTCTACTCCCAAGAGGATTTATACACAATGTGTTGAAGGGACAGAACCCTACACTCGTGATGAAATAACACAAACACACAGATTAAAAAAGTACAAAAACACTACACAACATGATATAATCATACAATCACACGTAAAGAAAAACCTATAGAATGATACAGAAAAAAGCATAAAAGCGTAATTTATAGGCCAAATACAGGCAACAATGCTGTTATTAACGTGATTTATACTTTATATGCACTATGAGGTAACGTGGAGTGAGATGTTTTTTTAAAACACTTTGCATTCTAGTGCAGCAAATACAGTATATATATACTGTATATATATGTACATATACATACCTGTATATATATATACTTCTATGTGTGTGTTTGTTATACCAATATTAGTAATACTAGTAGTGTCATCATATACCAATAGCACTGATTTAGAGTAACTCAATGTTAGGGGTTTTATGGGAGGTTTACCCCTGTTGCGGAGCTGTCTTCTTGATATCCTCTCCATCCATCTCCATACCTCTAGTGGATCTAACATTCACCATGGAGACCAACCATGTCATGTTGAAAAAGATCAGCTAGATCAACAATCTATAAAATATGATCTATAATCTATCAAATATAATCTATAATCTATAAGGTATGTATAAACAGGTTCCATTTGAAGCTGAATGCTACACGTGATTGCGACAAAAGCCGCTAATACATAGAGAAATGAGAACTACTACCTGACAAAATACTAACACATGTAGTACTAACGTTACAAAAGTACTCGCCAATAATACTACTAGCCAATAGTACTACTAGCCAATAGTGTTATTAACTATTAATACTATTAGCCAACCGTACTAACTACTAGCTATTACTTACAGAAGTAATAGTCAGCAGAAGTACTAACCAGCCATCATATCTTGTATATTATGGTCACTTAGCAACAGTGTCCTCATTTGCAGGTTAGAGTTGTTTCTTCGAGTTCCTCTTTGGTTATTCTCAGTAACTGGCGCTATAAAGTGGCACATTTGGCTGAACTACAACTAAAAGCATATTTGGAGGGACTTCCTGTTAGAACCAGAACATAGAAAACATAAAAACACTTTTGGTAACATAAGTGAGACGTAAAATTATGAATAATATACAATAATATACAGAGAAAGATCCGCTGGATTCATGCATATAGTGTGAAGAGCTAGCTTGAGAGGCCATTCAGTTAGCAAACATGCGGAAGGGCTGACTAAATGCACCTCATGGCAATCAATCAATCAATCAATAGCAAAGTAATGCACAATTTTAGATAAACACAATAGAATTGACTCCCCCAGAATAAACAGCACATGGTTTTACCGTCAAAACATTCTGTTTGGGATAATTCAACTCCACCCATGGGCTACAGCATCACAACCCCACCCATGAGCTATGACATCACAACTCCACCCAAAGGTTACAACACCAGAACCTCACCTGAGGTTTAGAGACATCACAACCACACCTGTGCCTCACCTGTGGGTTATGACATCACAACTCCACTAAAGGGCTATGACACCACAGCCTCACCTGTGGGTTATGACATCACAACTCCACTAAAGGGTTATGACACCACAGCCTCACCTGTGGGTTATGACATCACAACTCCACTAAAGGGCTATGACACCACAGCCTCACCTGTGGGTTATGACATCACAACTCCACTAAAGGGTTATGACACCACAGCCTCACCTGTGGGTTATGACATCACAACTCCACTAAAGGGTTATGACACCACAGCCTCACCTGTGGGTTATGACATCACAACTCCACTAAAGGGTTATGACACCACAGCCTCACCTGTGGGTTATGACATCACAACTCCATTAAAGGGTTATGACACCACAGCCTCACCTGTGGGTGATGACATCACAACTCCACTAAAGGGTTATGACACCACAGCCTCACCTGTGGGTGATGACATCCCATCCCAACATCACCAGGTAGTGTGTGGGTCTGTCAATTGTGTTGAAATTTGCACACAATAAAATGAAATGTTAGTGTCACCACTGCCTGGTTGAAGAAGTACAATGCGCTGTTTAAAGGTTCATTTCAGTCCAATGTGAAACACTGAGCAGAGGGAGTGTCACACCTGTGACCTCTAACATCAATGTGATGTTACAACACAGTTGGTGTGTGACACACACCTCTGACGTGGGAGTTTGAACAGGATCAATTATATTTTTCCCTAAAGCAGAGTGAACAGTCCAGACACCACAATCTTCTGTATAGATACCATACTCTAAATGTATGTATTCAGACACTTACAGTACATCGTGTTTGGGACCAAAAACTGGTTGAGTGGGTGGGTCACAACCTGACAATGCACAATAAACTCTGTTGTTCTCTGGGTTTTCAGTGTGCTGTGGTTTCGTCCAAATTGTCTTTTGGGTCCCAAGCTGAAAACGTTGAAGCACCCCTCCTCTACTGTAAGCCTGTCTGCAGACGACACCATACTGTACATTAATATTCAGTAATGCCCAGAGTTTCGTTGATGCTTCTTCACAGTCAGACATTTAAATAAAAGTCAGTCAGTCTGTATCTTCTCACAAGAATAACATCAGAAAAAAACTGATCTCTTGTGGATAAAAATAGCTGGTATAGACAAGAGAAAGAACGTGGTTGGAGGATCGAAGTCCAAAGTCCACTTCCAATAACAATCCAGGAGATGGTTACCGTGGAGACGAAGCCTTGGTGCCAGTCGCAGCGTTGACTGATGCACTAGGGGTAATGTAGTTTGAGGGGAGGTGTAATTCAGCCCTCTAAACAGTTATGTTCATACTGTTCACCTTCTGCCTTCTGGAAGTCCTGCTCCTACTGGACCGCCATGCATTGTGGGGGATATAGTTTAAGCCAGGAAAGAGGGCTGCAGTGGTTCAGACAGACAGAGGACGGATCCAATCTAAACAAACAAAGAGAGAGGGGTGAGTGGAACAGACTGACAGAGAGAGATGAGTGGAACAGACTGACAGAGAGAGATGAGTGGAAAAGAATGACAGAGAGGGATGAGTGGAACAGATTAACTGTGATGGTGGCATCATTCTGGCATCATTTGGTTGGTAGTAGGGTTATAATACAGTAATATTGAGACCATTACCATTACCACTCTCTCTAATATGACAAAACAAGAATCTGTGTGTGTTGATGTTTGTGTTGTTCTTACTCTACAGAGGGATGGCCTTCATCTTAAGCATTGAGCTCACTTCCTGTTTGGTCACATGACGTCTCCTCTGCCTCATACTGTGAATAACAGCACCAAGACAACATAATATTGAGACAATTATTAAAGTCATTGGTCACAATAATACACAATCATGCATAATAGTGCGAACAGGGGTCTCAAACTAGTGGTCTGCAGGCCACATCTGGCCCAGCTTTCTGTAATTGTCATGCAAAGGGGGACACTGGGGTACTTGCTTTAACATAACTGACCACATAAACACGGTAAGTAACAACATGGCGTGTCAATGAGTGTCAATTCCACAACTGTTTAACAACCAATATATATGCTGGCTACCCTGTTGTCACCAGAACATGCAGGGAGCTACGTCAAAGCACTGAAAGAGGGCAGAAGCCTGCACAACACAGCAGCGTTCCCTGCTCTATGGACATGACGATGGCGACGTCAGATCGAGATCAGTGAGAGCAAACCATTACACATACCCTGTCTAAAATAAGGGTATCAAATCACATATCATTATGATATGTGCCTGCCCAGTTTAGTACAAGCCCCGGCTGTATCTAACAGACTGAGCGGCTGCTGTTGGAGGGGTTGAAGAAGACTAGGACTAAAGAGACTGAATGGTTTGTAGAGGCGGTCATTAAGTGCAGGCCCTGTGCCTACAGAGCTGAGGACAACCTTGATTATTACCAAGCATCTCCACCTCACAAGTCACACAGGATCAGACATCATTCAGCCACTTATATAAATAAAATATATATCATATATGATTCAACATCGTTGAGTCTGGTCTGACGAATCAGATCAGACAATGAGAAATCAGTCAAGTTCGCCCCTTAATGATACATTCAATGATGTTTGAGGCACAGCGCCACGTGATGGCCTTGATACTGGGAAACCACCGCGCTGAATAACAACATCAGCCACTTAACAGTGTGATGTACTGTCAGTGTGGATCCAGTTACCCTGCCAACTCGGTCTGAGCTGCACATAGAGTGTGTGTGCCTGTGTGTGTGTGTGTGTGTGTGTGTGTGTGTGTGTGTGTGTGTGTGTCTCACTCACCATATGACTACAGTGAGGGAGAGGATGATGATGAAGATGACGACAGAGAAGAGAACCAATAGGATGACCAGACTCAGCTTCTCTTCTTCCCCTGCTGAACTGCCTACAGACACACACACACACACACACACACAAACAGTTAGACACACACACACACACACACACACACACACACACACACACACACACACACACACACACACACACACACACACACACACACACACACACACACACACACAGTCAGACAGACAGACACTCAGAAACACGCACACACATATTTTTGTATGTGTCTTGTGTTTGGTCTTACTCTGGGTCTTACTCTGGGTCTTAATGGTGGTCTCGCTGCTAAACGGGTCCTCTGGAAACATTTCAGTGGGGGGGGTTCCTACTGGGACATCAGGCTGCTCTGTTCTCTGGGCTGAACACATAAACACACACACATACTGTACATACACATATAACATGTACACACACACATCATGGAGTACAGTGGTGTGGTGACGTGTTACGATATTGTGATACAGCAAAATGATGTGTACCTTCCCAAGGCCGGGCCAAGAGCAGGGGACTCCAGTCGCTCCACTGGCTGTCAGTGTTGGCCTCGTCCTGGGCTCGAACCTGCACCTGGTGGGGGTGGCCCGCCAGCGCATCCATGACCACAACCGTAGTCTCCATAGACTCAATCTGAAGACACAGACACACATGTTAATATACCTACCTGTCTGTCTGTCTGTCTGTGCCGGCCTGCCTGTGTTTGTCTGCCTGTCTCTCTGTGCTTGTTTGTCTGCTCATGTCTGTCTACATATCTGTCTGCCTGTGTGTCTCCACCTACCTGTCTGTCTGTCTGTCTGTCTGTCTACCTGTCTGTCTGTCTGTCTGTCTGTCTGTCTGTCTGTCTATCTGTCTGTCTGTCTGTCTGTCTGTCTGTATTTCTGTCTGTATTTCTGTCTGTCTGTCTGTCTGTCTACCTGTCTGTCTGTCTGTCTGTCTGTCTGTCTGTCTGTCTGTCTGTCTGTATTTCTGTCTGTCTGTCTGTCTGTCTGTCTGTCTGTCTGTCTGTCTGTCTGTGTGTCTGTCTGTCTACCTGGGACCAGTGTGAAGAGCCACATGGTCTGTATCTGAGGTGGAAGAGCAGGGGGAAGGCCTGGTGGCGAGGCCAGGACAGCGGGTACAGCCAGGACACCCTCAGCCTGCTGGGGAAGTTGGACTGGCCCTCCACCAGCAGCTCCTCTGGAGGGTCTGGCTTCACTGGGGAGTAGAAAGCAGAGAGATGAACGCTTAATCCCAGACAGACACACACACACACACACACACACACACACACACACACACACACACACACACACACACACACACACACACATATCGTACAACGGCCGCTGCAGAGATTTTAGTTTGATTTTGGCTTGTAAAACAAAGTAGCCTGTTGAAATAGTACAGCATTCTAATGTCTCAAATTAGTCTTGATCCAAAGAGTGGACATTTGATAATATTTCACACAATTTATTAGATCAATGATATTGATACTCAACACGTTTTTTTTTTACAAGGCCATTGTGTGGCACTCAAGGAAATGCTTTTGAAATATGTGACTAACCTCAAATAAATCAGGTCTTAATGAGCTACTGCGGTTAGGAGGTAAAACACTTTGAACGTCAAACTGAACTCACCCTCACAGATATAAATGTCTGTATTTCGTCTGTCTGAAACAATTCTCATCAGTGCTGGGCCCAACTGATCCTAGAACAATGAAGTTGTAAAATACGGCTCATACATTTCTGAAGCCTGTTAGGCATTCAGATTTGCTTCCCTGAGTGCAGGCCCTTGTGAATCAGGCTGACTCCCTGTGTCTTGGCATGGCGGGGACGGCAGGGCAGTAGCAGCCCTTCTCGGAACTCATTGACTGATCCAGATGTGTCCCCTCTGTGATTGGCCGAGGCCCCTCTGTGGCTCTGCACGCTGTGAGCCTGTATGAGTGTGTGTGTGAGTGTGCATGTGTTTCTTACGGAGCTCATGCAGTCTGAGTGTCACGTAAGTGGGCGTGGCTCCCAGGGGGTTGACCTCCGTGATGTTCAGGAAGTGAGTAGGGTGCCAGTAGTTGGGGAAGTTGATGTCACAGTGGCGGTTGGCAGAATCAACTACACATGGTCTCAGCTCTGGTCCACCCCCCCTAGTGGAGAGGAGAGGGAAGGAGGTGAGAGTTAGCTCATGGTTGGGGACAGGAGAGGGACATGGATAAGGATTAGCAAAGGGTTAGTTAGGTATTGGAGAGGAGAGGGATAGTGTTTAGGCTTAGTTCAGGGTTATTCAATGGTTCCAGAGAGGAGAGGGACAGTGTTTAAGGTTAGTTAAGGGTTATCTGTTAGTTAAAGGTTGGTCAATAGTTAGGGCTAGGTAAGGGCTAGTTCAGGCCAGTAAATAGCTAGATAGGGATGGTAAAGGGCTAGCTATTGCTGGTAAGGCTGAGCTAAGGGATAGCTAGGGCTAAATGAAGTGGTCCTACCTGTAGGAGGCGAGGTAGTGGGCTGGCAGGAAGGTGTGGAAAGGCCTGAGCCAGGAGCAGCGTACCAGGATGTGACTGGGGACTCGGCAGGACACGTTCAGGGTCCCTGGGGGGTCTGCAGTGCACGTTCAGAGGTGTAAGGTCAAAGGTAACAATAACACAGCTTCATACATTGCTATCTCAGAATATAAATATCACCCTAATGACGCCGATATTACCCTGAACACACCAAACTAACTATAATACCCTAACGACCAAATTAATATCCAAACAACCCAAATAATACCATATTGACCCAAATATTAACATAATGAGCAATTTAATACTCTAATAACCTAAATATTTCCCTAACAATCCACTCATTACTCAAACAATGAAAATGCTACCCTAAACATCTATCCTTCACTCTGCAGACAGCTGGGTTCAGGAGGTCTCGATCATGTGAAACTCCATCCTGCCAGGCTTCAAGTTATGCACTTGTAGCTGAACGACAGTGGTTCAGAAATATAAAGGTCCTATGAAGAACTGTTTATGAAGGGCCCTTTTCCAAACCGTTTCCCAGACGCCTCTATGTAACACACCATCTGGCGCGTCAGGTTACCAGAATTGTACCCTAACAACCAAACGAGTAGCCTACTGAGCCGAATAATACCCCTACAACCCAAACAATACCGCAATGACCCAAATATGACCCCAACAACCCGAATACAATAGTATAATAAACACCCAAACTACTACTCAACAAGTGTGTGTGTGTGTGTGTGTTCAAATAGTAGCGAAATAGTTTTTATTAGACTATAGTAAGGGCCATGTGTTTGGACAGGAAGGGCACTTCGGAAGCCACTTCCTGTTTAAGACAAGATCAGGAAGTAGCTTGTTGTCATACTGATAAGAACACATTCACACAAAAAAAACATTTCCTCACAGAATCAGCAGCAGAGTACTAATACATACACACACACATATACTGTATGTATATATATATATATATATATATATATATACATATAGTTGTATAAATATGTAATAGTTAAATAAAGGACACCTACATCCTAACATGAGTGAGACTGAGTTGAGGGCGGGGCCCTGGACATCATGGCAGCTGTAGTTGCCCTGAGCTGATTGGTTGACGTTGAACAGCACCAGGTTTCCATCAGCATTGAGCTGATGCCATGGCAACTTAGAGCTCTGGTTGAGACGCCATTCCACTGGTGACCTGAGGGGGGCAGAGCAACACACAGTTACTATACTGTACATACACAATATATACAAATATATACTGTGTGC
>JAXIVH010000025.1:5299235-5354235 GCA_036785325.1 Urophycis tenuis | reverse complement strand
TTTAAGGGGGAGGTTTTGAGGGGTGGTTGGGGGGAGCTTTGAGGGGGCGTTTCTGGGGGAGTTTTTGGGGGAGGCATCAGCAGTAAATCAAGCAGAGCTTTTGTCAGCACAGTCTTTCTCTGGAAGCAGACACACAATCCCTCTTAGTGACTCACCGACACATATACCATGATCAGGGAGAGAGAGAAAGAGAGAGAGAGAGAGCGCTTTTTTTCCCACTGTATTCAAACATGTATTCAACACATCTCAGCGCAGCGCATGGGATGGCCACGATACACTTCACTTTGTATGTTGCTATTGGTTCAAATTTCAAATGGTTTACTGCTATTTGTCCAAACACCAGATGTGTAGAATTTTCTCTGAGATATTGTGAGCATGTTTAACACAACTGACTAGCATAAACTGTTAGTCAGTTGTGTTAAACAGCATATTTCTAGTTCAATATTTCAATTTGACGATGATGATGATCATGATCATCATCATCACCATCACCATTGTGATGTTCTAGTGATCTCCAATCTGTTAGCTGATGCAGACCAGAGACTCAAAATGCAGTAAATTATGACATCACATCAGTTAATTAGTTGCACACCCCATCCCACACAGAAACACCCATGAGACAGGAAAGAGAATACATGTCTTTTAAGAAAGACATTAATAGTTAAGCATCTCCACGTGTAAGATTTCCACTACATACCAATCTAATAACACATCTCAGAGCAGTGACAGCCGGAGAGCCATGGAATGTGACTAGTAGAGACCTGAGCCAGATGCATGATGGTAGTTAACCAGGTAGTATATAACCTAGATACACGATGGTTAAGTAGCTAATACATGATGGTAGTTAACCAGGTAGTATATAACCTAGATACACGATGGTTAAGTAGCTAATACATGATGGTAGTTAACCAGGTAGTATATAACCTAGATACACGATGGTTAAGTAGCTAATACATGATGGTAGTTAACCAGGTAGTATATAACCTACATACACGATGGTTAAGTAGCTAATACATGATGGTAGTTAACCAGGTAGTATATAACCTAGATACACGATGGTTAAGTAGCTAATACATGATGGTAGTTAACTAGCTAGTATAGACGCATGAAAGTAGTTAACCAGCAAGAATAGATGTATTATGGTGCACCATAATGCAGAATCTAGATGCAAGATGGTAGTTAACCAGCTATTTTAGAACCAAGATGCATGATGGGTAATGCGTGGAGCCAGATTAATGCTCCAGCCAGCATACTTAGTGTGCTAGAGGCTAGGCTAGCTTCCAGTGCTTGGCACTAAACTGGAAGGACTAACTGTTACCATGTGTGGGTCAAAATGTAGGTATCCTAGCCCCCAGCGCTAGGCCTCAAGGTGTGTGTGTGTGTGTGTGTGTGTGTGTGTGTGTGTGTGTGTGTGTGTGTGTGTGTGTGTGTGTGTGTGTGTGTGTGTGTATGTGTGTGTGTGTGTGTGTGTGTGTGTGTGTGTGTGTGTGTGTGTGTGTGTGTGTGTGTGTGTGTTTGTCTGCGAATATTCATCATCATACATTGAGTTTAAAGCTTCTATGCATTGTATTGTGATCCATACTGTGTTCAGTATTCTCAGCTTTAAGTTTGATCACATAACTCCTCTGGCTGTGGTTTTCATTCCATTGTGTGTGTGTGTGTGTGTGTGTGTGTGTGTGTGTGTGTGTGTGTGTGTGTGTGTGTGTGTGTGTGTGTGTGTATGTGTGTGTGTGTGTGTGTGTGTGTGTGTATGTGTGTGTGCGTGTGTGAATAGCTGGCATCTGGTAGCCATCTTACTCTGGCTCTCTTGCTGGAGGAAATTCCAGAGAGGGAGAGAGAGGAGAGCGCACACGCGCGCGCGCACACACACACACACGTTTGGAAAGTCAGTCACAAAGAACGCAAGATGGCTTGACAGCTTCATGGTACTTGAGCCAACACACATTTAAACACGCACACACACACACCAAATGAGTCCTTGAGTATGAATAAATATATGAAGTCTTGTGGTTGCTGGTCGCTTTGCTGTGTGTTTGTGTGTGTGTGTGTGTGTGTGTGTGTGTGTGTGTGTGTGTGTGTGTGTGTGTGTGTGTGCATGTCTGTCTATGTGTGTGTGTGTCTGATGAAGAGCGCCAAAAACAAATTATCATTATTGTTATTCACAAACATGTACCCGAAAAAAAAGAATCCCCTGTGTAAGTCTCTAGCAGTGATCATGTTGGAGATCTGCAATGAATGAATCAAGTTGTATCTCTTAGTTTGGAGAGCTGTCTGGGTCTTCTGCCTTCCTTCAACACAGCACAACTGGTTATAGACAAACTGTGTCCTGAAGTCTTCTTGCTAGGACTTGACAAACCCCAGATCACTCCTAGCTCTTCCCACATGCCCCACTGGTCATACTGTGTTGCTCTAAACCCCCCCCCCCCCCCCCTCTCTATTCTCCATGTCCAGGGGTCATCCAACACTCAATTATATCCATGGCAACCTGTGATAACGTAAACAAGCCAGACTGCTGAACAAGCATAGTGTAGTGGTCAGGTGCTGAGCAGGCTCAGCAGCAGGTCAGAAGGTCATGGAAGGACAGTAGAACACACCGTCCTCACCAGGCTAGTGCAAAACAAATGGCATGCATATCAAAATGAATTTGCATTCAATGGAAATCCTCCACTGATTTTAATTTCAGCACAAACACAAAGCCTGAATGTGAGGCCCATGTCCAGATAGAAACCAGTCATGATGTTCCTTCAACTCCCCTGTCTCCTGGTGTATGGGCATCCCAACATGTGGCTGTTGGTAAGCCACTGACACCCATTCTATGCAAAATAGTTTTGAGCAGATTCAAAGCTTCAAACTTCCCTAGCTAGATAGTTTTCTCGAATAATGCCTACAAACAAATCCACAAGTTTTGATTTAGTGGTTTCAGAAAAACGTACATAACAAAGTGCTAGTTAGTAGCTGCATTCAAATCAGTTGAGAAACCCAGCCTTCTTTACCTACCCTCACCTTACTGTTGCTCTGCACTCAGAATCAGAATGACCACACAGCCTGACGCAGCCACCATCTGCTCCCAGACCTCATGCCTCTCAGTGAATCTGTGGTGATGCACAGTGGTGTGGAAATAGACAATCAAATCACAAACCAACAAATCTGGATTTGAAGAAAACGACCTAGCCAGTGTAGTTTGTATGCACTGGACAAAACAAAGATACAGCTTTGGGCGTCGCTGAACACCTGTTAGAGATAGAATATATGTCAATGGCTTGCCAACGGCCCAATTTCAGAATGCAGTACAGTGCAAAAGGGGTGAGCTCATCAAAAATAGTGGCTGATTTACACAACAATATTTACATATTGACACATGCAATGTCAACAATTAACCTGGGGTTTTAGCAAACCGGCTAAATCCTTGAATGACCTATTTCTCTGTACTGTCTAAGCTCTACTTGCTCATGACTGACCTGTCCCTGAATGAACTGTAAGTATCTGGTATGTGTCTGATACTCCCTGGGTTTCTACCTCAGCATAGCTACTCTCTGGGTCTCTATGTCACCTGAACCACACCCCCTGTGTCTCTTTCACCATAGCCACGCCCTGTCTTTCTACATCCCCATAGCCACGCCCTGTCTTTCTACATCCCCATAGCCACGCCCTGTCTTTCTACATCCCCATAGCCACGCCCTGTCTTTCTATATCCCCATAGCCACGCCCTGTCTTTCTATATCCCCATAGCCACGCCCTGTCTTTCTATATCCCCATAGCCACGCCCTGTCTTCTATATCCCCATAGCCACGCCCTATGTCTCTACATCACCACAGCTGCACCCTGGGACACTGGGTCCCCGTCGGTGAGGTCCAGCTCTCCAGCCCTGATGTCCAGCTGTAATGGACGGAGCAGTATCTGCAGTGGAGGTTGTAAGCCGTGCCTAGCTCAGGTTGGAGAGGCCCCTGTGTGTCAACACAGCGTGGAGGCTGGCTGGACGCGCTCCAGCTGGTATCAGCTGGTCCTGGGATTACCGTAAATTTCTCTAAATGACTGCTCTGTTTTACTTTGTGGCCAGGACTTCGTGGAAACTTTCATACCAATAATTTACATTAATTTTTCTGCTGGGGTGTTAAACATTAACTGAAACTGCCACCTGCAAATACCAAATATGTCAGAAACAAGAAATACTACCCCTACCGCTATCCTACCACAACCCTAACCAAGAAATACTACTAATACTACTACCCTAATCTACCTGTAGACTCAGACCCCTAACCTCTAATCTCTATTCTCTCACCTCTAACCATGAACCCCTAACTGCTTACCTCTAACCTCTAGACCTCTAATCCTCTAACCCCAATTATCTAACCTCTAACCCCAACCGCAAATGCTATCCCTCTAACCTGTACCCCTCTAACCCCTAACACTCTAACCTCTACCCCTCTAACCCCTTACCTCTATCCTTCTAACCCCTAACCCTCTCACCTCAGACCCCTAACTCGGCAACTGGTTCAGAACTGTTGCCAGGGTCTTCAAGCAAGGTATGTTGTTTAGAGCCTCAAGTAACCTGACCTGTGTGTTGAGTACACATCAACCAGCTTATGGTAAATACAAATAAAATAAATACAGTAATCCTACCCAGAACACACACACACAGACACCCCCACACACACACACACACACACACACACCACACACACACACACACACACACACACACACACACACACACACACACACACACACACACACACACACACACACACAGGCACATACAAGTATACACTTGAGAGAAGAAGGAAGAGAGGAGAGGAGAGGAGAGAGGGGAAGGATAAGAGGCTAGGAGAAGAGATGAGGAGGGAGAATGGTGAGCTATGATGTTATAGGTCTGTGTGTGTGCGTGTGTGTGTGTGTCTCTATGTGTGTGTGTGTGTGTGTGTGTGTGTGTGTGTGTCAATTTGCCAGCTGATAGCCTTTTACACAGAAAAAGTGTGCCAGTTAATGGAAAAAACACACACACACACACACACACACACACACACTGAGCCCAATGAGCCCCCACGATGAGCAGCAGGTCACCAGAACAGGGGGACAACAGGGGAAACCAGCCCTAAGACAGACTCAGGAGTCTCTAAAACGCTTCGCTCAACTGGAGGACAGCCTCCCAGATGTTGGTGCTAAAACTGGGTGGAAACAATTACTGAGTTTAAAAAAAAAAATCTGCCTTGCGCAACAAATCAAAAGTCTCACTGGCCCTTCATGATGAGTGGCGTGTGAACGCTTCTCGTACCGATGCCTCCGTCTTGTCCTGGAAACAAAACAATGTTTGTTGCTCCAGACATCCATCTTCAATGATTTAGAAAGCTTGCTCCGTGCTACAAATTGATGAGATAAACCTGCCAGTTTGTTTCACTACTGAGGAGAATTGGGGAGAGTATAATTTCCGGTAAGTTGTCGTTTCCTGTAAGAGTTACATTTCTGTTAGCCGCCAGACAACCATCTTGCATTTCAAACCCCCGAGTCGGTAGGCAGCATACTCCCCTGTCTGATATCACCAGGCTACCCTAAGCTGGCTCGCTGTCTCTCTTTGTCTTGCTCTCTACTCTGTTTGTTTCTCTGTTCTCACTGTTCTCTCCCTGTCACACTCTCTCTATCTCTCTCTCTCTCTCTCTCTCTCTCTCTCTCTCTACTCTCCCTCGCTCTCTCTCTCTCTCTCTCTCTCTCTCTCTCTCTCTCTCTCTCTCTCTCTCTCTCTCTCTCTCTCTCTCTCTCTCTCTCTCTCTCTCAAATGAATTAACATTAAAAAGAGCTTTATTGGCCTGGACATTAAACTTATCATTGCAGAAGTACTAAAAATTATGAATAAGTACTACAAATAGGTTTCAGAACAAAGTGGAATATGGATTATGGGTCCAACCGCAGTACAATGAGTTAGGTGATCGGCGGGAGTGAATCAGACTTTCCTGGAACGAGTCTGCAGAATGAGTACCCATCTCTGGAGACCTCGTTACAATGTTGATGCACAATTTAACACCCAGAGATATAACAACTTTACATATTAGCTATTATGAGAAGGGTTAATGTATGTGTGTGTGTGTGTGTGTGTGTGTGTGTGTGTGTGTGTGTGTGTGTGTCTCTCTCTCCCTACCTTTCTATCTCAATTGAATTTGATTAGCTTTATTGGCATGATAGAAAGAGAACTACAATACAATACAACAAATACAATACAATACTACAATACAACACAGCGTTTGTATTGAGCATATGGTTGGGCGGTTGTGATGTCACAAAAAGAGTGGAAACTGAGATCAAAGGGAAAAGTCAAACATTCACAGTCAAATAAGTGTTTACAATATCATCGCAATATACATACAATACATACAATACATACAATATTGTATAGCACAACATTGTTAAATACTTGATCCTGATTGGTAAATGATGTTCCAATGATGTGCATTATCGTTCAATCATAGAACGCCTCTGATCAACACAGAATGATCACGTAGACCATCGAACAATAAGCCTCATGTACAAGTCATGTATAATCATTGTTTGTAACTGTGGTACAAGTGGAACAAACCACTCCAGGGGGTCCCATTGTACTTCAATGGTGGTTAATAACCTCAGCCTGGCCTCGGCCGTACCACTACCCGTCACACATTATTTTCCAGTAACAGGAATGCCCAGAGTGGTATATTCCTACAATAAAAGTATAACATTATAACGTAAAAACGATATAATAAAACGCTATAACAATGTAAAAGATCACAATATTAGGACCCTCTAACTTGACAGTGGCTAGCAGGAGGCGCTGCAGCTCTCCAGAGCCACCGTACGGCCCTGTCTTCAGGGGACGGCTTCTGTCCACACCACACACCACGGCACGCCAGAGCCTCAAGCACACTGCGCTGCTCTCCTCTGGGAGACAGTGAGCTGTCTGCCTTTGTCTGTCTGCTTCCTGTCTGTCTACCTGTCAGCCAGTCAGTCAGCCTGTCAGTCAGTCAGTCAGTCAGTCAGTCAGTCAGTCAGTCAGTCTGTCTGTCTGTCTGTCTGTCTGTCTGTCTGTCTGTCTGTCAGTCAGTCAGTCAGTCAGTCAGTCAGTCAGTCAGTCAGTCAGCCAGTTTGTCAGTCTGTCTGTCTGTCTGTCTGTAGAGAGCCATGTAAGGATGGCTACAGCCTCCAGAGACAGAGGGCAGCAGCAGCAGTCTTCACAGTGATGCTCCATGTGTGAGGTGTGCTGAGTGTCATGGGGGCGTGGCCTTTACAGTCGTGGCTCCCCCGCCACGTTGTCGTCCACATCCAGTTTGTGTGCTCTGCTGGCTGAGCCGAAACATGTCAGCAGTGCACAGTACGTGACTGATCACTTCATGAACCATGACGTCACTCTGTTTGTGCCAGCCTGCACAGATCACTCACCATAAAATGGTTTAAGACGGCTGTTTTGTTTTGTTGTGTATGTGTGTGTGTGTGTGTGTGTGTGTGTGTGTGTGTGTGTGTGTGTGTGTGTGTGTGTGTGTGTGTGTGTGTGTGTGTGTGTGTGATTGTGTGTGTATGTGTGTGTGTGTGTGATTGTGTGTGTATGTGTGTGTGTGTGTGTGTGTGTGTGAGTGTGTGTATTTGTATATGTGTATGTGTGTGTTAATGGTTAAGCAGATAAAACATCTGATCCACCTCCTTATGAACAACCCAACCTAACCCGAAGTCTCCTCTCTCTTCTAACTGAATTGTTTCCACATCAACGCTGTTGGAACCAACACTGTTGTCTTTTTCAGTATGCTGTACATGCCATCGTAGCATAGCATCACCATGTTATTGCTTTGCATTTTATCAGTCTCTATGCTATTATAGCATAGCACTGTGATAGCATCCTTATTGCCATCCTACCATAAACACAACAAACACTACAGAGAGGATGGTAGAGAGAGAGACAAACAGGCAGAGAGACAGACAGATAGAGAGACAGACAAGACAGGTAGGGAGACAGACAGACAGGTAGACAGACGACAGGTAGAGAGACAGACAGACAGACATCTAGAGAGAAAGACAGACATCTAGAGAGGCCGACGGATAGAGGAAACATGAATGTGTGTGAAAGGTCAGGACAGGTTCATACTTATCTTCTACACACATTCCATTGCAGTGATGTCATAGAACTCTCTCTCTCATACACACACACACCACACACAGACACAATTTTCTCAACAACCATTGATCCGGTTGACTTTGGATGAGCGGAACACTCGTCCCACTCCAAACAGTTCCAGACAGGTACAGTACCTGTGAGTGTGTTGCTGAGACCAGCAGCGTTCTGCCACCAGGCATCTCGCCACAAGTCCAGGTGGGCCGCCACAATGGTGGGGCACAAAAAACACTGTTTTTGTCTGCCCTGTTGGTCTCTTTAATGGCCATCTCTGTGTGCCAGTCATTCGGGATGCGTATTGAGATTGCTAAGTATTGCTGAGGACCCAAACCTTACCCCAGCTCCTTAAATTCACCTATTTTTAGCTGCCTTAGCCTCGCTCCTTAGAGGTCTCTTTAAAGCTTCCCTAGCCTAGCTTCATAAAGTCCCTTATTGTTAGGTACCTTAGCCAAGTCCCTTAAAGCCCCCTACCATTAGTAACATTAGGCTAGCTCCTATCCAACCTTAGCATAGCTTCTCTTCTACTCTAGCTAATATAGCCTTGCTTCTTACAACATCATATTGTTAGCTACTGTCCTAATGTCGACCAGCTAGTCTGCCAATTAAAACGATTACCATGGTAACGGTAAACTAGCCTCTTTGTTTTGTCTTGAACAAACATCATCAAGGTCTCAACCGTAAGCTTTTAAGTAAAGCAAAGTCTGCCATTCGTTAATGCAGTTGTTATGATTGTTTTAAGAGACTAACAGAGTGTGTTGGCCTGTCCTCACTCTACCTCTTACACTCTTTCTGTTAACTAAATAAACTAAACGTTGTATCAGCATTTACCATCCATCCATCCATCCATCCAAAGGTGTAATGTGTACAATTAGCCGAACGGACTTGGTAGAAATGGAACAAAACATTCATAAGTATGTTTTAATTATTAGTGTATAAATTTCAATGGGTCATCGTTTAAATGGGATCTTTAAATCTACATAGGGGCCCATGTGGAACCGCAATATTTCTACAGCATCCCAGAATGGACAAATGGCTCTAGAGAGAATGGGTTTCTAAAAAATATAATGTCAGGCTAAGAGTTGTAGGAAGGAGGGGGGCACGTTATCCCCATAGCTACGACCCATTTGCACTTCTTTTTTTAGTACCGTCGTTGTGTAGGAGAGTTATATGAGCAATGTTTTATGTGAAATGCCCACAGACCGTGGCGTGATACTATAAGTGTCCTTGAAGCTTAACCCTCTCTCGGACACGGACATAAAAAGGAGAAGTTGGCCAGACGGAGCTCAACACACCCACGCTCACCGTGGGGTTAAGTGTCCCTCAAACGTAGCCCTCTCTCAGATGCATTGAGTGCACAGAGTGAAGACTAGCATGCTCCCTCAAAAAGTTTCACTTTTTTATCCAAGAGTGAAATAGTGCAGTGAATGGCAGTTTGTGGATGAGGGGAATTATGTTAAGTGGGTATGCATTTTCTAATATCTCCACTTTTTGGAGACATTCGTTTTGGCGGTTGTTTCCCTCTAAAAATAAGACTATCACTCGTTTGAGAAAGTTGGTATCCAAAACAAAACTATCATGATACAACTGCCCACCATCATGTTATCAAAGGCAACCTGCAGGTACCGCATATCAAGTAAACACTGGCTTGTAATGCTGCTATCTATCAACACATGTAACAGATTGCAATAATTATAGGTCTATGAATGTAGTTTTCCACCACGGTTACAAAGAGAGTGTGTGAGAATTGTAAATATGTTGTGACCTCCACCATGTCCCACAACATGTACAGTGACAAGGTGACCCAATTGTAGTTGGTTAAACTGAGACATCAAAAATCAACCACAGCCTGATTAAAATTGATGTTGCTTTGTTGCGTAAGAGAAATACGTATTTGGATCTTACACCTAACACCTTACCCTTCACACTGACCCTGCCCCCTAGCCCTCAACCATAACACTAACATTCCACACCAACACTAAGCCCCCACAAGAACACCTCTACACTAACACTAAGCCTTAGCACTAACACTAACCCTATACACCAACTCTCCATACTAACACTAGCTCTCCACACTAACCCTCAACACTAACACTAACTCTCCATACTAACACTAATTTTCCACACTAACCCTCAACACTAACAATAACCCTATACACTAACTCTCCATACTAACCCTAACCCTCCACATTGACCCTTACCCTCAACACTAACACTAACTATCCACACTAACCCTAACTCTCCACAATACCCTCCACAGGAGCACTAATCCTCTACCAGAACACCAACCTTCCTCTAGCACACTGTATACATAAAGAAGTAAGGGACTCCTGGTCTACATCAGCTGGTTCTTATAAACTCCTGGCAGCAGACGAGACCCCTCTTCAGGCCCCCGCCATGTTTATTATCAACTCAACCCTCTCTCTCTCTCTTTCTTAAACTCTCACTCTCTCTCTCTCTTTCTTAAACTCTCGCTCTCTCTCTCTTTCTTAAACTCTCTCTCTCTCTTTCTTAAACTCTCTCTCTCTCTCTCTCTCTCTCTCTCTTTCTTAAACTCTCTCTCTCTTTCTTAAACTCTCTCTCTCTCTCTTTCTTAAACTCTCTCTCTCTCTTTCTTAAACTCTCTCTCTCTCTCTCTCTCTCTCTCTCTCTCTTTCTTAAACTCTCTCTCTCTCTCTCTCTCTCTTTCTTAAACTCTCTCGCTCCCTCTCTCTTTCTTAAACTCTCTCTCTCTCTCTTTTTCTCTTTCTTAAACGCTCTCTCACTCTCTCTCGTTTTCTCTCTCTCGCTCTCTCACTCTCTCTCATTTTCTCTCTCTCTTGCTCTCTCCTCATCCCTCTATCTCTCTTTTTCTCTTTCTCTCTCTCTCTCGGTTTCTCTCTTGGTTTTCTCTCGCTCTCTGTCCCTCTTTGAATCTCTCTCTCTCTCTCTGTCTCTCTTACTCCCTCTCTCTTTCTCTCTCCCTCCCATCCCTCTTTCTATCTCTCTCTGACCAAATATATCTCACTCTCTCTGCCGCTCTCTCTCTCTCTCTCAATATCTCTGCATCTCTTTCTCTCACTCCTTCCATTTTCCTCTATCTCTCCCATTCTCTCCCCTGTCTTGTAGTTTATAGTAATTTATAATTGATAGTTTTATAGTTCTTATGATATGATATATGATATATATATATTATTGTTGCAAATAATAATTATAGTAGTCTATTATGAATAGTAATTTGGCTATAATAATAGATAGCTATATTATAGTTAATAGTCTATAGTTAACAGTTATAAGCAATAATTATGGTAGTCTATGATATAGATGTATAATTTATAGTTATAAATAATAATTATAGTACTCTATAATTATAGATATATAGTTTATAATGATACATAATTATCATTCTTTATTAACAGATGTATTGTTTATAGTTTGAAATAACAATTAGGCAATAAGTCAGACTTTCGGTTTTAGTTTTGTGTTTGTGCGCGTGCATGTGCGCGTGTGTGTGCGTGTGTAAACAATCATAATAAAAATAGTCATATGTACTACAAGTATTTTTTCTGAAAGTATAGATACTTTTCTTTGAGTAGATATACAGGTAGGCCATACTGTAGTATACCCAGTATATTCTGTAGTATAGCCAGTATATTATGTGGTATATCCAGTATACTCTGTAACCAGTGTATTCTGTAGCATGTCCAGTATATTCTGTAGTATGTCCAGTATATCTGTAATACCATTATATTCAGTGTCTTCTGTAATCCGACACCGACAAAACATTTGCATCAACAACACACGTGCAATACACATGAGTTTCGGAGTTTGAGCAGCTAAGCAGCTTTATTAGGCTAATACTTGTACTTCAGTTCTACATGTGTACAAAAGTACTTCTAGTGTAGACGGAAGCGTGTCACACACAGCACTACTTTCCCCCTCCGTTCCGTGGGGCAACAACACCTCAGCGCTGCCACCAAACTTTAAGGCTACACTCACAGCAATCAAAGGTGTGAACTTGAGCAATAAGCAATAAGCAAGCTTGTACACTTTAAACAATCAAAGTTGTCCAGTTGAGATCAGCCCAGACTCACCTTCGGGTTGTCCGCGGTTCAGACGGCCATGTTGCCCGTATGATCCCCCTCCATAGTCTCCTCTGTGCGGTCTCCCCGCTCTGCTCCACGGTCTCCACGGTCTCCTAGTGGAGCAGCAGGATCGGGGAAGGAGACTGGAGCGGCTTATCGGAAACCTCTCGCCTGATTGGCCAGGCTGCATGTCAATCATTCGGCGGGTTGTGGTCCGGGGTGGGCGGGTGGTCTGATCCCGGGTCAAGTTGGATTGGAGACACACAGAGCCAATGGTTAAACCGTTTATAAAGATCTCATCTGCCATGGTGGCGTTTAGAAATGAATAGCAATTGAACGGACAAGAGAAGATAAATAGGAGAGGAGGAGAGGAAAGAGGAGGGAATGAGGAGAAGAAGAGAGAGGAGTGGACTGAATTCAGGTATCACACTCCAAAAGATGCCAGTAGGCCTACATCATTTTCTTCCAATATGAACAAAAGTTACTTGTGTGTCAGATACATTTTGATTCAGCTTTTTGCAAAAAACCGGAAGACCTTTTTAATTCTCCATCTATTCATCCATCCTCCATCCATCAGAGTAGACTCGTTGTGTTCTCATTGACTAGCAGGCTAGTCGTTGCCATGGTCGTAAGACGCGCATTAGAGATGGTTTAAAGGTCAGTCTGTCTGCACCAGAGCACTGCTCTACTGCCCCCTGCTAGACGACAAATATTAACACACCTAAAGTATTAAACCGCTCGTGACGTCACCAACTCTGCTTTCATCAGATGACGACAACAGACACTCCCTAGCTCCCGTAGTTGGACAACATGCCGCTGTTCTATTTATATCTCAATTCAATTCTGTTTCAGTCTATTGTATTCTTTTGTATTATGTCCATCAAGTCTCAGGGGGAGGCGTGTGGTGTCCATGTTGCAATTAAAGGAGTCATTCAGTCTGAATGATCTGACCACGTGGTAAAATGTCATGATATAAAGGACCTAAAATATAACGCTGGGGAACCCTAGCCCAGGACAAACAATGACCCATTGGTATCCTCAGAGGTTCTGTCTCAAAGGTGTTAATAAAAACTAGTCCTTGGTCCCAGCACCAGACAACATCAGTGGGAACATTCAATATCACTAGTTTAGTGTTTTGTGTTTTAAATTAGGTTTCCATGGTGAAGAGAAAGAGAGAATAGAGGACCTTTCGGTATTTATTGGTCATTCTCAGTATTTTTTAGATATGGGAACAACATGTGTCTTTTGCATTTGACCCATTCTATGGTACATAGGAGCAGTGGGCTGCTATGTTCAGTGCCCGGGGAGCAAGTTGGGGTTCAGTGTCTTGCTCAAGGACACTTCGACACGTGAACAGTTGGAGGAGGGGAAGAGGATCAAGGGGATCGAACAGCCGACCCAGGGCTCCAGACGAACGTTTTGCATTGGTTGCACTGGTGCACCTAACTTTTTTTTTTAGGTGCACCAGCAGAAAATGTAGGTGTACCCACATTTTTCATTGCGTCGCCTTTAACACCAAAGGGTCACCTTTTTATAGCTTTCCATAACTTTCATATAATGTGAATATCTTTTTAACAACAGTAAGGTGTCGAGAAATGCTTATAATAGCCTATGTTTAAGCCATTTTTCTTCATCAAAATAATCTCTGACTTAAATTTGGTGAACGGCATTTCCGACATTTTATGATCATTTCGGATTCCTCAGAGGACCTGATTAATACTGCCTGCCTCTGAAATGCAGCTGGGAGAGGGGCCACTTTATCTACACATTTGTCACGGCACATAGTATGCTTTTTTGACATGTGCTTTTTTTTTTAACGTTTCGTTACGAAACGTCGTTGCCTCGCATACGAATGCATTATTACCGGCCATATTCTGACCGCACTCCCGACAATAAATGCAGTGCATTGCATTACGTCCTTTATCGTATCTCAGCCAGGTAAATTGTGTCAACCAGTCATGTCTAAAATAATAAATTTGGGGCTTTTTAATGTGAGTCTCGGGGTAGGGCTCTATCTCAGACTCGGTCGTCTCCTGTGGTTCCGAATCTGTTGTTATAGCCGAGGTCTCCGTGTGTTGGCTGGAAGGACGCTCAGTGGGGATGGATGGGATGGATGGAATGACAGGGCTGGTTGTAAGAGTAGGCTTAGTTTTTTTTTTTTTTTTTAATGAAAACGCTTTCAATGTTTCTACCTCTCTTCATTTTCACTCGTTTTGTCGCGCTTATTTTCTTTTCTGTTTCAGTTAGGCTACTCTGACGCTCAGCCTGCTCAGGTCGCTTGCTTTTTTTTTTTTAACTCGCACTCGCTTCTTTTAACTTCTCTCTAAAGGACTCTAGAGCAGTGAAAAGGACGACAGCTAATCAGAGGCAAAGACCCGCCCTGAGCTCTGTCTCTTATTGGTTTAGACCACGATGCCATTAGGCGAACATGGAGAGATGCTGCGTTTGCGAAAGAAATTTATGTTTTCACCCGAGCAGCGTCGGGTGCACCAGTGCGACCGAGAATTTTTTTTAGTCGCACTATTGAATATTTTGGTCGCATATGCGACCAAATTGGTCGCACTCTGGAGCCCTGCCGACCCTACAGTTAGTGGACGACCCGCTCATATATGCATTCTGATTAGTCGATAATCAAGGCCAATGGTGATGTGTTCCTAAAAGGAGTGTTGAACCAACTGGTTTTCCAATCGTTTTCCAAACGTGCTGATGTGACTTCTCTCAAAATGAATACAGCTGGGAGCAGAACCAGCTACTAACAGTAGCAGTGCTGGTTATCACCAGGTACTACAGGTATCAGTAGGCCTACTGGTACTACCAGTATCAGTATTTGGTTGCTACTATCAGGTATTCGCAGTAACCGAGTTTCCGGTCTCGTCGCTGGTTTCGTTGCTGGTCTAGACTGTGATAGAGTTCCTGCAGAGTTTCCATTACATCATTTATCTGGATTTTTCTGTGTTTAAAGGGTAAACTTTAATTTTTTCCTAAATGTTTCTTTTCAGTCAACACAGAACAGAATATGCTGGAGTGGGTGATTGAGTCTGATTGTGTGTGTGGGTGTGGGTGTGTGTGTGTGGGTGTGTGTACTGTATTAGGGGCCCAGTGTATGACTCAGCCTGAGTCAGGTCTAAAGCGCTTCGACGCAAAGGAAACACACACACACACATTGGCAGACAGATGGTGGGTGTGGTCTGCTTCGGTTGGTTAAACATTCCGGGACATAAATACTCTCTCTCTCTCTCTCTCTGTCTTGCTGTCTCTCTCTCCCTCTCTCCTGGTTTTAGTGTGTGTTGTCATTTATAAGCAGTACTAAAGAGTTCCCAGAGAAGAGCTACTGGTGGTTCTGATCCCTACACCCTGTACTGAGTACTATGACAATGATGTGGATGATGACGAGCTCTGCTGTGTGCGTCCTGCTGGGTCTGTCTCTGGTTGTGGTGGTCCTAGGAGACCAACAAGACCACGAGGGCCATCAGAACCAGACTATCCAGGACCACACCATCCAGAAGCAGACTATCTCAACCAGTAAGTACTAATACTGCATTTTAAGTTGTGATACTATCGTATAATCTGGTGTTGTACTTTTACCGAGGGAGTGTGTGAGTAGTTGTACTAATACTGAGGGAGTGTGTGAGTATATTACGTACGTCGCTTTGCTGCAACAGTGGAAATAATGAGTTCTGTCTGTAAAGTGTAGACACTACGAGACTACATGACCACTACACAACTAGATATATACAGTAAAGCACACTCGGTTTACTAGGTACAACTAGATACAATGAAAGACGCAGCATTGGATACTGAGTGCCACAAACTCCACTCCATTCTCCACTCCAACTGGAATAACAGCACTTAGTGAGTTAGTGACAACGCAGTCACAGCACGTACCACACCAAGCCACGCCTCCTTCACACCACCATACGTGTGTATATGTGTCTGCGTGTATATATACTGTATACTGTATGTGTGCTCGTGTAGTCACGTTGTTGTGTAGATGTGTAGCCGTGTAGTTGGGTAATTATGTAATACATGTATAGTGGTTGTCTAGTCATGTGTGTGTACCTGTCAGTGAGTAAAATAAGTCAAATGAATGGAGGGTCCTGCACTGGAGTCATAGAAACTACAGATCATAATGACACCATGCCAGGGGTCAGGGTACCGCCAATATATACAATATATGCATGTAGTATATTTGTATATATATATATATGTGTGTGTGTGTGTGTGTGTGTGTGTGTGTGTGTGTGTGTGTGTGTGTGTGTGTGTGTGTGTGTGTGTGTGTGTGTGTGTGTGTAGAGCAGGTCTCTCTCCTGGGGGGTTGGTCTCAGAGGAGCCCAGAGTCTGAGGAGGTCCAGGCCGCCGCCCTCCACGCTGTTGAAAAGTTCAACAGCAATTCAAAAGCCAAGAAAGCCTTCAAACTGGTTTCCATCACTTCCGCTCAGTCCCAGGTGAGTACTAGGTGAGACCAGATGAGACCCTGTTAGACGTAGACCAGGTCAGACCAGGCGAGACCTACAACAGACTTGCACCAGGAGATTCTCAGACCGGCTGAGGCTTAGTGAGGCTTCATCAGACTTAAACCAGGTGAGACCATAGTGAGACTATTTGGACCAGTGGAGAACCCAAATCACAGCCAGTGACATCACTGCTCCAACCTTCCTGGGATTTTGTTGTAGTCTCACTGATCATGACGACCAGGTGAGACTTAGGCCACATGAGACCAGGTGAGACTTAGGCCACATGAGACCAGGTGAGATTTTAACCAGGTGAGACCATTGTGAGACTATTAGGACCAATGGAAAAACCAAATTGCAGCCAATAACATCACTACAAATAAGATTTTATACTAGTAATCTAAAAGGGGTCTGCCATCAAATTTTAGATTAATAATCTAAAATCTGATGGCAGACCTTAAATTTGCTTACATTTGTTGATGTTGGGATGGTGTTGTTCAATGCAGGGATCTGTAAGAGCATAATTGACAAACACAAACGCGGCCAGCGCTACTAAACCTAAAAGAGTATTTGTAAAGGTTTCAAATCCACACTGTGTGGACTGGCCACTGTAGAAATACACACACCTATGTTCCCTTCTGATAGCTTCATCTACTAGCACAGAAGAGTTTCTCTTCAGTAGATATCTCCATAATGAAACAGGAAGCCATGGTAGCTCTGCCCCGTGCTGTCTCTGGTTTCAGTCCCAGTCCTCAAAAGTACTGCAATAACGTGGTACGACTCAAGGTCAGTTTTTGGTGTGTTTTGTGTTGAAGACAACTGTTTTTGTCTGTGTTTTGTGTGTGTGTGATCAGGTAACCAACGTGATTAACTTTAAACTGAAGGCCATCTTGGGGAAGACTGCGTGCCTCAAGACTGAAGCCAACCAAGTGGAGAAGTGCCGTCTGGGAAGAAAGGTTTTACACACTGTTCATAATGTATATTCATAATAATACAGATATTCATCTAGACTGGCAACATCATCTACTTGATGCTGTCTGTTAGAGGCAGCTGCACATGGTTGTATTTCCTTCCTAATTTTTATGACAGTAAAATATGATGTAATAAAGAGTAATATATATATAATATTATTAATGATGATTAAGATGTGCACATTGTTGGTCGATAAATCAGTCTCTTGTGTACACTTTTATTGACGCGTTGCCTAGGTTACACAGAATACTAAAATGAAAACTGTTTGTGAAATGGCCATGTACATGAAAGATTCGGCCAAACCAGCAGAAGTATGGTAAGGCCTTAAGTCCTAACCTCCCACAACAGCTCCCCTTGTGGTAGCACTGTAGCTATGGTACCCCTGATCTCTGATTGGTTCAACTGCTGACTACCTGGTCACATCGCTCACCTTGACTTCCTGTTTCCTGTTTCCAGCGTCTGGCCTGCAAGTTTGAGGTATCCTTCAACCCCCGGAAGCAGAGTCACAAGATAGAGATGTCATCCTGCAAAATGATCTCCTCCTCCACTCCTACCTCCTCCCCTATGTCCCCCTCCCGTTAACACCTGCTCTCCTTTATCCTTGCCCCTACCTCTTCCACCCCTTAAAGGGATACACCAAGCTATCTTGGCATTTGCCTATTTTACCCAGTTTCAGACAAGTTGTTTCATACAAAATTCATCATTGTGTGACCAGAATGGTAGTTCGCTGGGTTACAATTTATTCCGTTAACCGCTTTCATTTACGTGTTTTGAATATAATAATATTCACATATTCAAAACAACTAGATTGGACTTTGTCCACCATGACACAGATACCATGTCACTGGTTTGTGATACCACCCCAATTTACAGATATCTCAGCATATCCCTGTGACACCTTCCCCCCCTTTGTCCTGCTACCCGTTACACCTCCTGTCCTGCCTCCTCCTCCTCCTCCTCCTCCTCTTGCCACCCCCTTTCCTCCTATCCTGAACACATTCTCTCCTACATGCTCCTCTATCTACTCCCTTCATTTTGTTAGATTCTGGGTATTTCTTGTGTATCATTGAAGCCCATATTGTATCTCTATGCGTGTGAGTGTCACTCTCACGCCTTCTAACAACTGGTTCTTCTTGTCAACTATAGATAGTTTCCTAGGATAAGGTGACAAGTCCCAGGGCATGTCGCCCTGACCCCACCATATACTGTATTATCAAAGGGACATGTTATCATCTGCCTATTGTGTAACGCCAGTTGCTGTCTTCTGTCACTATCTATTAATTCTCCTTGTTTTAAATACTCAAAGAATGCCAGCGTTCGTAGAGAAGAGGAACCGCACCGGACAGGACACGCGTTCGGCTGAACGTGTGTCCTGTCATTGCCATCTGAGAACTGTATTACATTCTGAGCAACAATTGCTCTCACCTGAAAATACGGTTATTTTCAACAATTTCTTACACTTTAATATTGTCATCTGATTATTTTGCAGCGCTCTATAGATGTAGAAATTCTGACAATAGATGGTATGGTATGGTATGAATGATATATTACAATACATTTGGATGAATGTGGATATTTTGGACAATATTGCATTATTTATGGGGCGTGCTTTTAGCTTAATGAAGCGTGTTATTTGTTTACTTTTTACTTTTTATATTACTGGCAACAATAAATTCACTCATTACATTTTATAACAGAAAAAAGGCATTTAAAAGCATGATATGTAACATCTCCGCATTAAAAAATCAACAAAAGAATAGACCTATGTTTACATTTTGTTGAGTTGTGTACCTACATTCTCCACATTTTTCGAAAAATGTTCAAACCCAGATAAATCTGTCCTTTCCTCCACACACACACCAGACAACCAAGCAGACTTTTTATTTTGCATCTATTTCCCACAGATGTGTACATTGTTGGTCGATGAATCAGCCTCTACTGTACACTTGGTATATTGCCATGTTGCCTAGGTTACACAGAACAGTAGAATGAAAACTGTTTGCAAAATTGTTGCATTTGGTCACATTGAAATTGCATAATATGCTCTTACATTATAGCAAACGCGCATAAAACAGTAATCCAGTAGTGATAGGACATTTCAAGGGTGACCTAGCTTCGATGTGACACTTGAACAAGTGCCTCATGCCAGACACCAGCTAATGCATTGTTTCCCACACATATTATCATGGGGCGGGAAATGTGTTTTCTATTTTGTTATTACACAAAGTGAATTGAATACATGGTCTAAATGTCCACGAGTACTCGGTTTACTCGCTTTTTGGGTGTGGAAACAGTCTGCAATAGTTTCCACCAATGTACACTTATGGGAAGTCAGTTTAATGCATATTATATCAGTATATGTTAAGTCAGTTTAACCTGCACTATATACAGTCTATATGTGAAGTCATTTTAACCTGTACTATATAGGCCTACAGTCTATATGTGAAGTCAGTTTAACCTGTACTATATGTGAAGTCAGTTGAACCTGTAGGCCTACTATATGTTAAGTCAGTTTAAGCAGACAGTTCTGCTGTCTGCTGTTGTATAGCAAGTACTTTTAAACTGCGATTTTAATCCATAAGGATGCTTTTCCTACTCACCTATTGTGTAGAAATATAGACCAAACAATATCTATAGAGGATACAAAGGAGTGCTGCTGGTCTAGGTTAGGGTCTGAACCTGCACTGTCCCACTACGAGCCTGCTCTGGCCTGTATGGAAAGTGTCTTGAGATAACTTCTGTTCTGAATTGGCGCTATCCAAAAACAATTGAATTGAATCGACTTGCTGGCCAGCTGGCTCCTGCAGGCACACACACATGGGGCTCATAGCGGTGGTCATGCATCCATCTAGCTGCGTCACTGTAAGGCATAGCGTCAACATCACACCTTTACAGAACACTTTCAAGCGCCCCATTCATTCACCACAAGTAGAATCTATTCTTTGCGACACACTGTCATTTGTACGGTAACATTATACAGTTACGACAACGTTCAACATGCTCGTAGTTATTTTTAGTATGATTGTCTTAACCAGGGATAACAGAACTGAGCTACCCCACAATGTAATTCCCCACATTATCTACTGATATTCATGTAGTCGACTGAACTAATTAATTAACTTAAAAAGTTAACATTATGTTCTTGAGGCAATTGCATTCGAATGGAATGATATAACGTGGCTAAATTTAGCAATTAGCCACTCGACGGTGTGGATTATGGAAAAATAAGGAACGCCTCTCAGGCGTTCCTTATTTTTCCATAATTCACACCGTCGAGTGGCTAATTGCTATTCTAAAACTGTTACCAACGCGGCAATATGAAAAATCATGTAGCAATAAAAACGCTTCCGTTTCACTAATAATTCACTAGATGCGCAACAAAGTAGTTCCCAGATACAAGGAAGTAGTTCCCGGCCAGGTTACAGAAACAACACGTCGCTTGCAAGCAATCACTTTATTTTTAACAGCCCCTTTCCACAAGCAGTTTATCGACCATAGTTAGTCCATCCAACAAATCGAAGTTAACTTTCCATTCCATAACAAAGCAGAAAAAAGCCGGTTCCGAGTTTCTTTATTGTCGTCGTCGTTGCTATGCGCGGAGTGATATGTGAAGCGGTCAGCAGCAGCGTTGGATGGGGACAAGTGTACTTTATCGTCTCATAAAGCACACCTATCAGCCAATCAGAATCAAGCATTGGGACTAACAGTTTTAGAATGTTACATAAATAAAACTTTTTATTTTACTTTTTATTTTTATTTTTTTAATTTACAAACTCGTCCCTGACAATTTCTGGCTGTGTCCCGTCAGGTAGATTTTCCCCAGCAATGGTGGTGAAGAAAACAACACCCATTATCCCATGTTACTTACTACTTATTACCTCACGACGTCGTCAAACTTTTGTTATTGTTTTGATTAGGCGACCCCTAGTGGCAGCTAATATGTACACTTTGTGTGTGGAAGCTGTGAAATGTCTAGAGCTTAAAGAGGAGACTATAGACAACAGCAGACTTTGTACAATACAAAAAGTCGATAATAGAAACACATTCTTAACACTGGAAGAATGCAACATTGTTATTAGCCTGCTTTGATTCCAGGATTCGCTCGGTAATGTCAACAGAGCCCAGTTCCTCAGAGATCCGGTCTTCATGTCAACAAAGCATCAAGAAACTAAGTAGTCATCATGCTGGTCATGTTTCAGTGTGTGTGGTGAGATCCACCGTTGATCTTTAGGAGTATTTGAGCAGGCGTTTGATCCGACCCTTACCTATTGGATGATGTCCGTCTGTTGAGAGGCCCAGAAGAACCATCACCATGACTACGAGGAGAAGACTGCGGCCCATGGTCTGATGTCTGATGGTCCAAGAGTCTGGTTCTACTGGGAGCATACTGGTGTATGGTGTAAATGTATACAGTATATATATATATATATATATATATATATATATATATATATATATATATATATATATATAAGAACCACACCCAGGACCAAAGACCAGGTCATATGAACCAAGACCAGGCCAGACCAGAGGAACTCGCTCAGGTGTCTTAGGGCTGTGTTGTTTCAGTACAGACACGAGCAGTGTACACTCCTTTTTATTAGGTTGTTTTTTGTACTTTTTTATTTTGTATTTTGTATCTCTTCTAATGTATACTGCTGTACTGCTCATACAACTCATTTTGTTTTCCCTACAACACATCAATCAATCAAACTATATTTACACATCTTCTGCAAGAGCGGTGGCAGTAGAGACCACAGAACCTAGAACAAGAACTGATTCATCTACAACACACTAATCATGTGTTCATCTAATGTCAATGAACACATTGGCTATTGTGTAGACCAATTGGAGACACATGGATGAATTAATGAATGAATACAGAGGTAATCTGTGGGTGTTTGGATAACAGTGATGGAAACCTGTGTGTGTAATAAAGCAAAGAAAACAAACTCAGTTCACACCCAGATTTCTCTGTAAACATGAATGTGTGTGTATGTGCGTGCGTGCGTGCGTGCGTGTGTGTGTGTGTGTATTTCTGACATACACAGACTTTTGTAAAAAAAAGTGTGTATTTTACAAAATAAATAGAGATGCATTCATATTTCAGGTTTTAATATGTTAAGATGAACGATGTGAATATCCTGGTCAGACACTGGTCTCGATGTGGGTGTTCTGGCTGCTCAGCATGTGAGACATCACACTGTGCTGATGCTGATATCTGTAACACACACACACACAAACAAGGGGAAAAATGTGTCGTGTGGATTGCAAAACAGTTGTGATGTAATATATACAGTATATAGCATATATATATATATATATATATATATATACATATATATGTATGGTAAGTGTATGATTAGTTAGTGATTATTGGGAGAGAGAAAGAGAGAGGGTACTGACTTGGTAATGACGGTATGTACTTCTCGGTTCTCTTCTTCTGTGAGTTTGAGCAGAACCTGCTCTAGGATTGGCAGCTCTAGATTCAGATATTGAGCCACCTGACACCAGAGAAGAAGAGTTACTGCTAACACACACACACACACACAAACACAAACAAACACACTCATGCATACACACACACATACACAAACAATTACATGGATGATGGCATGACAGGAACATGACTCACATCATTGCTGACTTCCTGTTCATCACTGTCCATCAGGAAGACCTTCATGATGTCTTCAGAGGGACCCTGCAGGAAACGCTCCCATAGGGGCTGGTCATGAGTCATCAGCTTCCTCCTCTCTGACACACACAAACACATACATATTTACATACAGCATATACACTGTATATAAAGAAATCTAGTACATGATTCAGTTGACGATGAGTCTGGCCTGACCAATCAGATTTGACTACGCAAATCCTGAGTCAGGGAAACCCCTAACATGTATAACTAATAAAACCATGTATTTCTATCGACACAGAAAAATGTAACTCTGACCTCCAGTCTGGTGGAGACAGTAGAGAGCAAAGTCCTGGGGGTCATTCTCTATCTGAAAACAGAGAAGATGAAATCACAGAAGTATTACTTAACAACAGAACAACCTCTACAGTGTCCTTCACGCCTGAACTGGTGAGAAGACAACTGATTAGACTCCACTCCAACAAAGCGGCGGGCCCTGATGGTGTGTTCCCCAGGGTACTGAAAGCCTGTGCCCCCCAGCTGTGTGGAGTTCTTAATCATGTCTTCAACCTGAGCCTGCACCTCCAGAAGGTCCCTCTGATGTGGAAGACGTCCTGCCTCGTTCCTGTCCCAAAGACGCTGCGCCCCAGCAGCCCTAAGGACTACAGACCGGTGGCTCTGACGTCACATATCATGAAGACCATGGAGAGGCTTGTCTTGGAGCAGCTCAGGCCTATGGTCAGACCCTTCTCGGACCAGCTGCAGTTCGCCTACCAGCCCCGCCTGGGAGTCGAGGACTGCATCATCTACCTGCTGAACAAAGCCTACTCGCATCTAGACAAGCCGGCGAGCACTGTGAGAGTCATGTTCTTTGACTTCTCCAGTGCTTTCAACACCTTACGGCCTGGTCTCCTGGGTGAGAAGATGGCGGCGATGCAGGTTGATGCCCCCTTGGTGTCCTGGATTGTTGACTACCTGATGGGCAGACCACAGTTTGTACGCCTACAGAACTGTGTATCTGACAGGGTGGTTAGCAACACCGGGGCCCCTCAGGGGACGGTCCTTTCTCCCTTCCTCTTCACCCTCTACACCTCAGACTTCAGCTATTGCACTGAGTCTTGCCACCTTCAGAAGTTTTCTGATGACTCTGCAGTAGTTGGCTGTATTGAGGGGGGTGATGAGGGTGAGTATAGGACTGTTGTGGGCAACTTTGTCTCTTGGTGTGAGCTGAACCATCTACAGCTCAATGCTACCAAGACAAAGGAGCTCATTGTGGACCTAAGGAGGGTCAAAACACCGGTGGGCCCTGTGTTCATCCAGGGGGTTCCTGTCGACATTGTTGAGGAGTACAAGTACCTGGGGGTGTACTTCAACAACAAGTTGGACTGGACCAGGAACACAGAGGCTATCTATAAGAAGGGCCAAAGCCGACTATTTTTTCTTAGGAGGCTAAGGTCCTTCAACATCTGTAGGACAATGCTGAGGATGTTCTACGAGTCTGTGGTTGCCAGTGCGATCTTCTTCGCTGTCACATGCTGGGGCAGTGGGATGAGGGTCGCGGACACCAATAGACTCAATAGACTCATCAAGAGGGCTGGTGATGTTCTGGGTGAGGAACTGGACACTCTGACTACCGTGGCAGATAGGAGGATGCTGTCCAGGCTACGGACTATCATGGACAATGCCTCTCACCCTCTCTTTTCCACCCTAGCTCAGCGGAGGAGTACCTTCAGCAGAAGACTCCTCTCACCTAGATGCACCACAGAGCGACATAGGAAATCATTCCTGCCTGTGGTCATCAAACTGTACAATTTGTCACTGTCGTCTGCATAATTGGTCCACTACACTATATCTTATTACATGACTGTCATTTCACTGTAATATTTCACATGCTACATCCTAGTGTATGCTATTACCTTGTAGTGTATGCCTGGATGTATGTACATTTATGTATATTATCATTTCTTGATGTACATTTTTATATATTTTGTCACATAGGTTACATTATATTTGTACATAGGTTTATACTTTTATTTTTACATAGGTTTTATATTTTTATTTAGGTCTCCTTATATATTTATATTTATATTTTCTAACACTCTACTATACGTAGAGTGTCCTCTTTTTTCAACTGGAGTTTTGTCACGAAGACAATTTCCCTCAGGGATCAATAAAGTATGTCTGTCTGTCTGTCTGTCTGTCAGAAGAACTAGCCCACTGAACGACAGCAGAAGAAAAACGAAGCCACAGATGAAAAAATACTAAACAGCAGAAGACATACTAAACCACAAAAGAAGAGGATATATTAAGCCTCAGAACAATAACTAGTACTAGTACTCGTAGTAATACCTTGAACTTGTGCAGTAGCTGTTCTATAACCTGATGAGCAGTAGTAGTAATACCTTGAACTTGTGCAGTAGCTGTTCTATAACCTGATGAGCAGTAGTAGTAATAGTATTAGTAGTAATACCTTGAACTTGTGCAGTAGCTGTTCTATAACCTGATGAGCAGTAGTAGTAATAGTATTAGTAGTAATACCTTGAACTTGTGCAGTAGCTGTTCTATAACCTGATGAGCAATAGTAGTAATAGTATTAGTAGTAATACCTTGAACTTGTGCAGTAGCTGTTCTATAACCTGATGAGTTCTCATCTGGCTGGAGATCCTGACCTTGGTGGGAGTACCAAAGGATGGAGTGAAGATAGAGGTCTGGAGCGTGAGAGAGAATAGTATTATTTTACAGAAAACAGCATCTTTCGCTATAGAAGCACAGATTAGCACAGATGGTTTATAGAACCTTGTAGTTATAGAAGTGTCCGTTGATCGAAAAACGATGTTGCTTTTCTCTCTCTCGTTGTGCCGCCGACTTGCCCCGCCCCCTCCTCCTCTTGACCAATGAGGCATCGCTCATGCAGCGGAAAAGGTTGGACTCCGCCTCCAGCTCCAGGGGTTTGGGCTTCTCCGGCCGAAGGGTGGTGGACTCATAGAGACGAGGGCCTGTAGACCCACAACAATACATTAGTTACATATTACATATTACATATTACACCTACACAGCTTCATTCATGTTAATGAAAAGTTTAGTTATAAACAACTATTGAGTTATAAATATATGGTTAGCTAAAACACTATGACAATAGTTTATAAACAGAATAAACAGTTAAAACTTTAGTTGTAAATAAACAGTTAGCAAAAACACAACTTTGTTAGTTACTAAGAAAGTTAGTAATGTTAGTTAATAAAAAGTTAAAATATGAATTATTTGCTCACAAACAAAGTAAGGTTAAAAAAAAAAAAACTTTGAGTTGAATTAGTTATAAATAAGTTAGCCTGCTTAATGATGATGTTGGATATCACACAAAACGAATGAAAGTGTCACTTTTTCTACGAGTGTCTGAGTAGCTTAACTTTATTGGGGACACCGCAGTCAACAGCTGCCCAGAAAGAACTCCCCACATCCACACACAATGTTTGGCGGAGACGAACAAAAACAGGATTTTATTTCAGCAACAGTGATAAAACAGCATAGAGCCCTGTTTGGGTTCACTTGCTGTTGAACAAAAACAACAAGCAACTGCCAAAAGCCAAAAGCCACAAAAAAACGAACTAAGTAATAATAATAAAATAAAATAAATGAAAACAACTAATGATATATAAAAACAAATGATGAACAGAAAAAACAACAACATCACAAACAATAACCACACCTGCTGGCTGGCTGTCTAGAACAACCTCTGGTGTCTCAGACATCTCATCAATCTGATGGAGATCACTATACTCTCCCCATCTCGTCATACCCCTAGAGAGAGAGAGAGAGAGAGAGAGAGAGAGAGAGAGAAAATGTAATATGAATGTAAATGTAAATCATTTCAAGATAATAATTTACATAGTGTGGCATATAATAAATGTAGACATACAGTATATACTATGAATATGACATAACAAAATGTATATACAAAATATATAGGTATACAATATACAAAATGTAATATAGAAACATCATATTATTTAAAAAAAAACATTACATAAATATGATCAAATTTAATACATTTATAAATATTCTATTTCATACGACCTACCTTTTGTCACCCAGAGGGCTGATAGGTCCTCCAGGTTCAGGTGACATGAGGTTGGCGAAGGGGAGTGTCTGCTTGTCATCCTGAATCTTGAGTCTGATTGGTCGGCGCACTCCCCATGAGACGTTGAGGAGACCCTCCAAAGCCACGCCCCCTTTGTCACCCTGCAGCAGTACCAACATTAATAGGACGACGATAGTGTGGCCCACACGATGTGATTTTCCAAATGTAGAAAATGTGAGAGACCACATACCTCCTGTAAATGAAGATATATTTAACTGTTTGTTCGTTATGTGACATACATGAACCGATTCAATTCCCCAACAACCCTGTCCTGATTCCCAAAGGACTGTCAGCGTGCCACGTCTATTTCGCTTTAGAGGCTAAAGCGAAAGTGTCTTCTGTTGTGATTACCGATCAGTTTGGCTCCCTATTGACTATCGTCTTTCCCATGTGACAATACATACACTGCATGCTCCCACGTTGACTGGATGTCCTCGGAATACACCCCACGCTACAGGATATCGTAAATATTGGACATGTTTAATATTTACAATTAGGCTCCGGATTAGGTTTGGAGTAAAATCAAACTTTAACATACCCCACTAAACGCGACAATCTTGCAAAAAAAAAAAAACGATAAAAAATCGGTGCTTTGCTGACCAGAGTTGGAATGGGGAAATCGGGCTAAATATTGTGTAGCGTGCACCCAGCATAATCACGCCCCCATTATTGTACTATATGACTTCTATAGTAGGCTTAGGCTACTTTACATATTATAGTAGGTACTACTGAACTGTTCTATAGTTGTACTATATATATCTAAATAAATAAAAGGGGGGTAGGGGTAATGTGTGTTAGGTACCTGACAGTAGCTGAGGTGGTGTTGTGTGTTTTCCTTCAGGTAACAGTTGTATGTTTTCAACAGGGAAAGAAACTCTGCTCTGAAATAAATGTACATTGTTACACACACACACACACACACACACACACACACACACACACACACACACACACACACACACACACACACACACACAACACAAGAACATCAACAGGACAACGCGTCAGGAGTCTCACCTGGTCAGGTGTCTCCCCTCACCGGCTTTGATTACTGGAGGAAGAGGAGGGTCCATCTACACACACATACGCACACACCCACGTAAACACAGACACATGGCCAGAGACCATTTGAAAAAAGGACCAAACATTTTCAAGACACTTTGAGATTCTTACCTTGAATGTCGTGTCCTCAATGTCCACCTCTCCTTTTCTTAAACTCTACTTCCTCCTTACCTCTCTCCTTTCTCTCTCTCTCTCCCTTTCTTTTTCTTTCTGTCCCTCCCTTCTCTCGCTCCGTCTCTCTCTCCACCCAGTAACAGTCTAATGTGTTTATTTTTCAGTTAACGTGAAGAAACACGTGGCTTCTCTCTCTCTCTCTCTCTCTCTCTCTCTCTCTCTCTCTCTCTCTCTCTCTCTCTCTCTCTCTCTCTCTCTCTCTCTCTCTCTCTCTCTCTCTCTCTCTCTCTCTCTATAATTATCCTTCTCTCTCTGTTATTCTGAATGTAAATGCCACGACACTAAGAACTATGACCGTCATCTGCAAACACACCTCTCACTCAGTCACTCCCTCCCTCCCTCCCTCCCTCCCTCCCTCTGTCTCTTTCCCTCTCACTCCCTCCCTCACTCCCTCTCCCTCTCTCCGTCTTGGCATGTGTCTTCCCTCCCTCTGTGTCCCAGCATGTCTCTCTCCTCTCTGTCTCAATGTGTCTCTACCTGAGGTATGTTAGCTATGTACCAGCTGCCTCCAATGGTCCTGATAATACAAATGAAACATGTAATACAATACACAGATTGCACGTCTAACAATGTTATATGTGCATTCTGTGTATTCTACATACACACACAAATTCAGAAAGTGTTCAGTTTCATTCACTTTTTTCACTTTTTGTTATGTTGCAGCTTTAAGCTAAAATTATTTAGGCACATCAAAGGTTTGATGACACGACAAGCTTTGCACCCGGATTTGGGTTTCTGCCATTCTTCCTCTCAAGCTCTATCAGGCTGGATGGGGCCGTCGGTAGACAGTCATTGTCAGGTCTCTCCAGAGATGTTCGATTGGGTTCAGGGCTCTGACTGGGCCACTCAAGGACATTCACAGAGTTGTCCCTAAGCCACTCCTGTGTTGTCTCAGCTGTGTACTTCTGGTCGTTGTCCTGTTAGAAGGTGAACCTTCGAGCCAGTCTGAGGTCCTGAATGCTCTGGACCAGGTTTTCATTTAGGATATCTCTGTAGTTTGCTTCGTCCAGCTTTCACTCCACCCTGACCAGTGTCAGGGTGGAGTGTCCCTCATGCTGAAACTAAAGAATTGAGGACAAACAGTGCAACCCCTCTGAGAGTCCTTTAGGTGCTTTTTTGCTAACTCCAAGCAGGCTTTCTTGTGTATTTCACTAAGGGGAGTCTTCCGTCTGGCCACTCTGCCATAAAGCCCAGATCGGTGGAGAGTTGCAGTGATGGTTGTCCTTCTGGAAGTTTCTCCACACAGGATCTCTGGAGCTCAGTCAGAGTGACCATTGGGTTCTTGTTCACTTCTCTTCCCAAGGTCCTTCCCAAGGCCCTCCTCCGACGGCTCAGTTTGGCTGGGCGGTCAGTTCTAAGAAAAGTCCTGGTTGTTCCAAACTTCTTCCATTTAAGAATTATGGAGGCCACTGTGCTGTTGGGAACCTTCATTGCAGCACATATGTTTTTGCAGCCTTCTCCAGATCTGTGCCTCGACACAGCCCTGTCTCTGAGCTCTGCAGGCAGTTCCTTCGACCTCATGGCTTGGTTTTTGCTCTGATATGCATTGTCAGCTGTGAAACCCTAAATAGACAGGTGTGTGCCTTTCTAAATCATGTCCAATCAATTGCATTTAGCAAAGGGAGAGACTCCAATCAGGTGTAGAAACATCTCAAAGATGATCAAGAGAAATGGAAGGCACCTGAGCTAAATGTCATAGTGTCACAGCAAAGGATCTGACTACTTATGCCAATGTCACATTTCAGTTTTTCCTTTTTAATAAATACATTTTCGCTTTGTCATTATGGGGAATTTAATGTAGATTGATATGGCTGCAACATAACAAAATGTGAAAACAGCGAAGGGGTCTGAATACTTTCTGAATGCACTGTATATATATACTGGCCTGTGTGAGGTGCCAGTAGGTACTTCCAAAATGATGTCAGCCACAGCAAGCCAAGTGATGAGGTTCCTTGAACCTTTATTTTGGATTGAATTAAAAATGTGTTTGTTTGTTCTGAGCTAGAAACATGGTGGCTCCCACAGAAGACGACTGCTCTCTCCGAATATCATACAGGATTATACGCTAAATAAAACACACTTATATTATATAGATAACATACATCAATATTATATTAGATTTATTTCAAGTCTGTTCCGCTAGAAGTCACTAAATTACATATTTAAAGATAAATACATAAATAAATACATATATAAATATACATATATAAATACATATATAAATAATTTGTCATATCATTACAATATATATCGATAGATAGATAGATAGATAGATATCGATATGTGTTTTATGATACATTTTATTAAATTCAACATATATATTTATATATATATATATATATATAACAGAATACACACTTTGTGTTTGGGTGTTTGTTTATCATTAAGCACAACACCATGTTGTTGCATAATTCAATGAAATAATTAGTTCAGGATTTGGTCTTATTTCGCCTTTTGTGGTGCTTTGTGGTCTTGCTCTTGGACAAGAGAGAGTCAAGTTTTGTTGCACAACTGCAGGAAATTGTAGGAAATGGTTCTGAACATTTCCTGCATGGGGTTATGTGTGAATGGGAACAGGGATCAAAAATTCGGAAAGTCTGTGCTGCCAATTTCCCGCCCCAAGGTTAGTCCATTCATGGAAGACTGCTGGTACGGCGGTGTTGTGAATGAAAGACTGCTGGTACGGTGGTGTTGTGAATGAAAGACTGCTGGTACGGTGGTGTTGTGAATGAAAGACTGCTGGTACGGCGGTGTTGTGAATGAAAGACTGCTGGTACGGAGGTGTTGTGAATGAAAGACTGCTGGTACGGTGGTGTTGTGAATGAAAGCAGTAACATTGCCAGGAGAGGTAATGGGTTACTTCCATCCTACGTAAGACGCTTTCATGTGAACCAATCACGTATTTTAATCCGCTTTTGGGTGATCATAACAATATAAATATAGCCTATTGTGACAGGAGCCTGTTTCAGAAAACGGGTTTAGTGAAAAGTCAGAGTTAGACAGCTCAGAGTTACTCAAGCCAGCATTTAGGCTTTGACTCAGAGTTTGTTAAACCCGCTTTCTGAAACAGGCCCCAGATCTTCTCTCAGCCCACGTGTTTCATGGCTGCTGACATCCATAACTGTTGCATTACCGCCATCTGTTGGTTTGTCCCTTGGTTTGTCCTTCAAAGGCTCACAAAAGGCGAAAAAACCCAAATCCTGAAAATATCTTCAATATGATCAACACCATGTTGTTGTTGTTGTTGTTGTTGTTATGAATATGCAAGATATTCATAACAACATGATGTTTCTATGATTTTTTTTAAATTTATTTAAATAAATATATACACACTATATATACCAGTATATTCATGATGATTCTATTAATATAGCATAGCACCATCACGTTATAAATATAATGATTTGTTTAATATGAACAGAGAACCAGCAAGTTGATATGAACAAGTTGATTCTAGAACTATGAACAGAAAAACACTTGTCTGGTTTCTACCTGTCTGCTCACATATGTCTTTTCCTCTCCATCAGTGTGTGTGTGTGTGTGTGTGTGTGTGTGTGTGTGTGTGTGTGTGTGTGTGTGTGTGTGTGTGTGTGTCTGTGCGTGTGTGTGTGCGCGCGCGTGTGTGTGTGTGTGTGCGTGCGTGCGTGTGTGTGCATGTCTTGTGTGTGTGTGTGTGTGTGTGTGTGTGTGTGTGTGTGTGTGTGTGTGTGTCTGTGCGTGTGTGTGTGCGCGCGCGTGTGTGTGTGTGTGTGCGTGCGTGCGTGTGTGTGCATGTCTGCACTTTAACCCAGCTATATTAACTCCCTAAGAACTCTGATAGTTTGCTCAGTAATCTCAAACATTGTTTAACAGCCAAGGCTCAAAGGTCACAGAGGAGGACCTCCACACACTTCTCTCTCTACCTCCCTCCCCCTCCCCCTCCCTCCTCTCTCTCTCTCTCTCGTAGCAGAAAAACATTTATTTACATCAGGAACAATAAAAAAAATTAAATAAATAATGGTATTCTATGCTATGCTAACACCGCTACTGCCATGCTATGCTCCAATCTGTCAACGAGCAAATCAAATACATCTGATGAATGAATTCACTTTGTTGTTACATTTGGTTTGTTGTGTATTTGTATTGTCAGATTGGAGTTAATCAATATTAATTAAAGTTATATCAAATGAAATAACTCAACCTTTTAAAAGCTTGCTACAGGAAGAATGGACTGTGAGTAATATTCACCGTGCATAAGTATACATCACAGTGTTGGTATTTCCACATGACAGCATTAGCATTGAACACTACAGTATTGGCATTGCTACACTACAGGGTTTGTATTTTGACATAGTCCAGTCTGACCAGGCAACACATAAAGTACAGCAGTCACTAATGTTCACCTACCTTCAGTTCAACTCCACCACGGACCGTCTGCATGTAACACCCAGCCCTGCAGGGTGTGTTTGTATGTGCATATCTGTTGAGTCACATATTCATGTGAGTGCATGAAAGACAGCAACACAGGCATATTGCTCCCTCTGCTGTATTCAGCCCGGGTGGATATTGGCAGGATAGCTTGTACCTGGGCCAGAAAGTTAGCATGTACCTTAGCCAGCTGGTTTGCATGTTGCTAAGCTAGCTGCTAGCATGTATCTTAGCTAGCAGGTTAGCATGTTGCTAAGCTAGCTGCTAGCATGTAGCTTAGCTAGCTGGTTAGCATGTAGCTTTGCCAACTGATGCATGGAGCATGTTGTTTAGCCAGCAGGTTAGTATCTAGTTTAACTAGCATTTTATCATGTTGCTTACCTAGCTGTTAGCATGTAGCTTAGCCAGGTGGTTAGTATGTATATTAGCCAGCTGGTTAGAATGTATCTTAGCATGAGGAGGAGCTTAGCCAGAAGGTTGGCATTTAGCAAGCTGGTGCCACAGATAGAACAAAACACAATGTTTATCTTTAGCATTCTGCCTCTTTAAGAATCAGTATCATGATATATATATATATATATATATATATATATATATATATATATATATATATATATATATATATATATATATATATATATATATCTTGACTGTGTAAATCGCTATTCTGCTTTCTCTTGCTGTACTGTATAACATATCAACCTAAGTGAACAGCTCCAACATATCTAAGTACTCTAGAACATGTCAGAAGACGCATGATTACAAATGTGTTATCTTCTCTTAACAACCTAAGACTGTGTAACCACGAACCTAACATGTGTTTTCAATCACTTTATTATCCAACTTTTATATACTATTTGTACATTTCTGATTATTTACAAAGCATTATTTACATTATAAGCCCATTCAAAGAACTGGGGAGTTCTGTGCACTTTTAACAAAGTACTTCATCAATTAAACCATTCACCTTAATCACGTAGACTAACTGAAAGGACAGGGATAATGCTGTGTAAAATGAGGAACAACATCTTCAATGAGGGCATGGAAGATCCTCGACCACCAAGCTAAACACACCAAGTATTTCCAGACCAGTGCTACATTGTGAACCAAGCTAAACACACCAAGTATTTCCAGACCAGTGCTACATTGTGAACCAAGCTAAACACACCAAGTATTTCCAGACCAGTGCTACATTGTGAACCAAGCTAAACACACCAAGTATTTCCAGACCAGTGCTACATTGTGAACCACCTGGAAGCCTCTGGGCGGCCACCTGCTTGGAGCGCTGTGTTGTTGACTTGCTGCCAAGTATGAGTTGAGTCGTCTTTGTCTAAAACTATGAGGTCAGTGATCTTACATCACTTGGTTCCAGAATAATTCTTGGCAGAATGGAGGAAACACACTCCAGTACATCATGTGGCATGATGATCCTTAAGGTTGGTTGTATGCCAGTAAAACCAAAGAATAAGAAATCGGTCAGGACGTGCAGACTAACTACTATGTACTTTTGAACATGATCAAATGAAAAGGCTGTATCTTGTGACTGAAGGTGTGGTCACATTGGTCGTAATTACTGTGACTAGAAAGGGCCTGGCTTTAGTTCAATGGTCTGGGGTGACAAAGCCTAACTCTAACTTGAAGGAATGACCTGCAGATATGTTTTGTACAACTGAATGTGCAGATGTGTTTTGGACACACTGAGGAAACTAGGGCCACAGGCGCTCACCGACGGCCCGACATTGTCTGAAGGCCGACCGCTGGCCTGGTGTGTCAGAGACTTTAGGATGAGATATAAACATCAACAGACTGACTAGTGGCCCTGACACCTACCTGTTCCTCAGTGAGTTAGCATGAGGTATCCTGTAAACATCAACAGACTGACTAGTGGCCCTGACACCTACCTGTTCCTCAGTGAGTTAGCATGAGGTATCCTGTAAACATCAACAGACTGACTAGTGGCCCTGACACCTACCTGTTCCTCAGTGAGTTAGCATGAGGTATCCTGTAAACATCAACAGACTGATTAGTGGCCCTGACACCTACCTGTTCCTCAGTGACTGACTCAGTTCATTGCTTGATGACTAGATGTACGTAATCAAAATCTATAGTGACTCTCTATATATCTAGTGCAAATAGATTATACTTTTTTTTTTTAACTTCTCATCAGCATACTATAATATTACTTAGCATAATTTTCCAGTATTGATAACACACACACACCACACACACACACACACACACACACACACACACACACACACACACACACACACACACACACACAAGAGGATGGTGTAACAGTACACACACAATAAAGAAAGCTACAGTATTATGTCAAGTGCCTGAGCCTTTATTTCTAAACATTTAGATAAAAAGTATACAAATAAACATGTTTACGAAGTGAGATTAAAATATAAGAAAAAAAAAAAACGTAATTTTAGAATTTTAAATGTTTAAGAAAATGTCTTCTATTTCTTCAAGAATTAGAATAAGAATAAATGCTTTAAGACATTTAGTACACAGTTTACTCTGGTTCATTAGCCTTATTAATAGTTTGACATACATACATACATACATACATACATACATACATACATACATACATACATACATACATACATACATACATACATACATACATACATACATACATATCTTGTATTGCTATGTACCATTGTATACAGTTAACACCACTAGATGGCAGTCTAATGTAACTAGCCAGAACCTGGTGAACCATAAGGGTATGATGATGCAGCTAAGTAAAGCATTCTGGCAAGAGTACTACAAGACAAGTTTAAATTGATGGGTGATCAATGAGGACTGGAAAGCTTTCAAACTAGGTTTTGAGGTTGATACACTTGCTATTGGGTTGGAAGGTAACAAGAGGGAGAGAGGTCTTTCTCAGTATTTTTACATATGGGAACAAGATTTGTTCTCTGCATTTGACCCATCATATTGTACATAGGAGCAGTGGGCTGCTGTGTTCATTTGACCCATTCTATGGTACATAGGAGCAGTGGGCAGCTATGTTCAGCACCTGGGGAGCAAGTTGGGGTTCAGTGTCTTTCTCAAGGACACTTCAACATGTGGACAGTCTGACGTGGGGATCGAACTGCCAACCCTCTGATTAGTGGACGACCCGCTCTGTCCACTGAGCTACTGCCGCCCATGAATGAATGATAGAGAGGATTTGCTTACAGTAGCAGGCCACAGAGCATTTGATTTGTACAACCGCAAAACAGTCAAAAGGAAACAGAAAAACTCAAAGCCACTAATAATAACCTCCCAGATACCACTGGGTGAAGTGCATACAACGTTAAACGCGGCGACAAAAGTATGATGTTACATTTAAATTCATGCTTGGCAAATAGGTAGGAGCCGAAACATTGAGTAGGGCTAGCTGATGCAATACCACAAGCAGAAGATGTGCAGATCCATGTGGACTCAGAACACATGCCAGTGATCAATGCAAAATGTGCTGAAATAACAAAAAAAACATTGAAGGATGAAAGACTGAGGAGAGTAATGGAACACAGTTGCCAGTTCATGTGAAGCTGGATAAAGCACTCCAGTACTTCAAGGGGGAACAATCAGTTTTAGACAGACTTCTGTTAAAAGGCATGAAAATAGTCATCCCTTCCTCTATGAGACGACAGATGGTGAGAATAGGGAATGAAGGACACTGCAAAAGATATACTATATTGGCCTTGCATGCGCAGACATTGAGACTTGTGAGCAGTGCTGTGAGATCTGCCAGTCGCAGATATCAGCAACCCACAACCACACGACAAACCACAGGAACCACAGAGTTGTAATGGAGCCAAACACAGAAAAACTCGAAGATCAGCTGTATGTCTTCCATATGGTTAAAAAAAAAAAACTCTTTAACTGTACAAAGTTAAAGAGTTGAACGACATGCATCTCAATATGAATCAGGATGTATTGGTCAGCTGATGAACAGGTTGAGCAAAACAGACCTGAGTGTTTTCTAGTGTACAGTGTAAAGTGTGGCCTCCCACTTCCAGCAGAGAATCCTGAACCCTGTAGATCATTCCTGCCCAGGCCCAGCTCTCTCAGACTAGAGGTGTTTGACCTGAGAACTGAGGCCAGAAGTCAGGCCAGGCCACTTTGTGGCCAGGCCACTTTGGGTTTATTTAAGTTGTATTCGACCACTCCACTTGTGAAGCTAACTCTGAACACCAGTGTTTCCAATGACAATACACATGTAAAGCCTTACTTACATACTTAGGATGACAGAGTCTGAATATTTAATCTGCTATTAACGGGTGACGAGACTAGGCTGAATGTTATGGTGTTTAGAGCGAAGGGGCTGAAGTGCACAACAAAATAAGCAAACAGGAGAGGATGAGGGGCGAGGGCCTCGGGAGCAGGTAGTCCTACAGGCCAGGGTTAGGCAGTAGGCAGGTAGTCCTACAGGTCAGGGTTAGGCAGTAGGCAGGTAGTCCTACAGACCAGGGTTAGGCAGTAGGCAGGTAGTCCTACAGGTCAGGGTTAGGCAGTAGGCAGGTAGTCCTACAGGTCAGGGTTAGGCAGTAGGCAGGTAGTCCTACAGGCCAGGGTTAGGCAGTAGGCAGGTAGTCCTACAGGCCAGGGTTAGGCAGTAGGCAGGTAGTCCTACAGGCCAGGGTTAGGCAGTAGGCAGGTAGTCCTACAGGCCAGGGTTAGGCAGTAGGCAGGTAGTCCTACAGGCCAGGGTTAGACAGTAGGCAGGTAGTCCTACAGGTCAGGGTTAGGCAGTAGGCAGGTAGTCCTACAGGTCAGGGTTAGGCAGTAGGCAGGTAGTCAGGGTTAGGCAGTAGGCAGGTAGTCCTACAGGCCAGGGTTAGACAGTAGGCAGGTAGTCCTACAGGTCAGGGTTAGGCAGTAGGCAGGTAGTCAGAAAAGACAGTGACCACCCCAAGGAGATAGAAGTGGACGGCGTGAAGCAATTTCTGGAACGATCCGTTCATACCGTCATTTCAGTTGAGTTCTTCATCAGCTGCGAGCGATCGTGGTGTTTCAAGCTGGCTGTAGGAGGGGTGGAGATGGGCTGTGGTCAAGACAGTAAATACATTGCTAACATTTAGCTCCAATGATTGAACTTCTTTGGTCTTGGACCGCAATCCAGATGTATGACATTAACTAGATCAGACATGGGCAACCATCTGAATCCAGCCCGCAGCAGTCTTTCCCACACATAGACTCTACTTGGGCCCAGGCAATTAATGGTCACCAAAGTATATTTGGCGATCCATTCTAGCATTTTTTTTTTTTCGTTTTTTTATCCGGCCAAGAGAAAGACGCCATCTGTGCTGGATGTGTGTTCCCAATACATTGAGTATGTATGGGAACAGGAACATACTGAATGTATGAGACTTCCGGTGTGCAACTTCCTGTTTCCCACCATCGAGAGATCTTGTCACCCCTGAACCAGTCTGAGCCCTTCCCACACACAGGAGAGGCCCTGCTGCCTCAGTGATGGGACTGGTCTGCACTGCTGCCAGCGTGCTCACCTGGGCACCACCTGTCTGGGTCGTTGGGGAGCCGTGCTGGCTCCTCAGTAATGGAGGATCAGCCGAGCAGCATACGGTCCTCTCTCACATCCCTTGTGAGGCCAAACCAACCGCTGTCCCTCTCAGGTCTCATCAACTCGGGGGCAGATCCTTTTTTTAGACAGAGGATTAACAAAACAAATAGGAATTGAGGCCAAACCGCTAGATTCCCCCCCCCCCCCCCCCCTGGAAGCAATGGCCCTCAATGGGTTGCCCCTTGGCCTCATCTAGCATACAACAGTCACTGTCACGCGAGACCTCAGGTCAGTTGTGCCTTGAACATGCAGTTCTCTCTCAGCGAGGGATAACTGTGAACTTCATCCCTGTGTATTTTTCTCACAAAAACTGATCTCGACGTCTGGGAACTCTGCTCTGTGTCTCGATGGTTCTGGAAGAGTGGTTTCATCGGTAAGAGGGAGCTGGGAACTGAGCTTCATGGTGTGGACAGACCACGGGAAAAAGCAGTCAAGTCTGGTAGCCTCTGTTTGCCTGGAGGTTAAGTTTGACTTCAACCCACCGCCCTGGTTCCTGTAACATCAAGCCGCAGGCTCTGTCTCAGTCATACCCCCTGTAGGAGTGGCCCTACCTTATGGCCACCGTGCCCCCGCTCCGTTTATCCCCCTGGGCTAAAGGTACAGCCCGTCACACAGTACCTACCTGGCCCCCGGTGTGTTGGTCGCTGTGGCCTTGAGGCTCCACCCTTCATCCTGTCATGTCTCCCAGGTCATGTCCATCTAACCCAGCACTCTGTCTCCCCCAGCACCGGCCCCCCTCCCCGGGGGATACATGATCTTGTATTTAACCTGAAGGGTTACAGCCCTGAGGAACGACCATGAAGTCCTCCTGGACTTGGACCTCCTCCGGGACTTCCACAGTGTGTAACCCACCAGTTCCATATGTGTGACAGGTGGGGGGGCTACTGTTACACCAACCTCTTCCACCTAGCCTCTGCCCACTTCTTTTATCTGTGTGTGTGTGTGTGTGTGTGTGTGTGTGTGTGTGTGTGTGTGTGTGTGTGTGTGTGTGTGTGTGTGTGTGTGTGTGTGTGTGTGTGTGTGTGTGTGTGTGTGTGTGTGTGTGTGTGTGTGTATGTGTGTGTGTGTGTGTGTGTATGTGTGTGTGTGTGTGTGTGTGTGTGTGTGTGTGTGTGTGTGTGTGTGTGTGTGTGTGTGTGTGTGCGTGCGTGCATGCATGCATGCATGCGTGCATACGTGCGTGTGTGCGTGTGTGTCTGTGTGTGTGTGGGTATGTGTGTGTGCATGAGAGCGTGGTCTGAGCTCCAGCTTTCCAGTGATGTAATCTACCCCCCCACCTGCTCATCCTACACACCTGTGGTCCATCACCTTGTCCCCTGGCGGTACTTAAACCCTGGCCCCCTTTGACTCGTCGTCAGGTCCTTTGACGTCCTTTTGTGTCAGCCGCCTACTGGAATTCTAGTTGAAGGACCTTTGGTGTTTATATAATTGTCTATCCACAGTCTCTTGGTTACTTATATTTATTTAAATGTCTGGATGGGGCTGGTAAACCTGTTTAGTGTGTTTGATCGACTGTATAGGGCTGGTGAAGGTGTTTAGTATATTAGTATACTGTGTAATAATAATAATAATAATAATAATAATAATAATAATACATTTATTTTATAAGGCGCCTTTCAGGACACTCAAGGTCACCTAACAAGCATAAAAGCATAAAACAATCAAAGGACACAGATTTGTAGTGTGTGTGTGGATGATGGCTGGTTACAGCAGCCTTGCCTCACCGAGTCAGGCTGATTGAGGCTGGGCTCCACACTGCAGGGAGTAATAATGGTGAACAGGTTGAAGCAGCCATCGCCACTCACACTCAAGTAGATCCATGGCAGCATGGATCTGTATGTACTGTTGGCTTGTACCGTTGACAAACTCAAAACAGTTTCAGCATCAGCACCCTGTGTCCTGGTCAGGGAGGAGCCCAGTAAAGCAGGATTGTGGAAGGCACCTAAGTGCCATGTAGCAAGTACATTGTTATTATATTAATGTAATAGGCCGTTAAATGTGTTTAGTGTATTTAATAGGCTGGGCAGGGCTGGGCAGCCGCGGCCTACTGGTTAGGGCTTCGGACTTGTAACCGGAGGGTTGGCGGTTCGAACCCCGACCAGTATGAACGGCTGAAGTGCCTGTGAGCAAGGCATCTAACCCCTCACTGCTCCCCGAGCGCCGCTGTTGGCAGCTCACTGCCTCAGGATTAGTGTGTTTCACCTCACTGTGTGCCTCACCATCACTGTGTGCTGAGTGTATTCCACTAATTCACGATTGGGTTAAATGCAGAGACCAAATTTCCCTCACGGGATCAAAAGAGTAATTCTTCTTCTTCTTGAAGGGTGATATGGACATGAAGATAATGCCACTCTCTCCCCCACTGGTAAACAGTTGAAGCAAGTTATTGGCCATCATTTTACTAACTGAATTCACCACATTCATTTCAGATGAATCTTTATTTCACTTGAGTTTGCTTCACCTATGCAAGAAATGAAGTGAGATTAGAACTGCCATGTGTTTCCTTCACAAGATTAAACAGATCGTCTGGGTTTCTTTGCTAACCTAAAGACTACACCCGGAGAACACCTGTTACAGTTGAATCTTAATGTATCATGGAGTGAATCAAGGAGTTAATTATTGAATAATAAAATAAATGTAATTTAGGCATTTTTCATTTTCACACGCAGCCATCAATTTGTCCATGGATATGCCCATGGCTGTCCATGGCTAACGCAATGTCACACAGATGAGACTTAATAACATGTAGTGTAGGCTTATATGTATGTGTAGATATACTGTAAGTATATGCATATACATGTTAATATGTTTGTGCATCTACAGTGATCTGTGTTTTGTATATCATAACATTTATATCCTCGTATTGTGTGTGTTGCGTGTATTTTTACAGCATTTATATTCTTGTATTATTGACACTGTGTACACTTTGTTATTTGGGGTTCACTGTCACCATGCAACATGCGGGTCGCAGAACACAGGACGGGAGCCCCATCAGTGCAAGAGAAACTAAAGTGACGTTGCTGTGCACTAGAGTGACCACCAGAGGGCTCCCTGGAGCTGAACCAGGAAACGTAAGTAGTCCTCATTTCATTTGTTTTAGTTGACCTAATTAGCTAAAGCGACTTACAATAATTCAATCCTGAAGATACAACACAGAAATTGCAAGAAGCGTGTGAGTATGTACAACCCATTTTTTCATTGGCCAACATTTACATTTAGGGAATTTTACAGATGCTTTTGTCCAAAGCGACTTACAATATTTACATATATCAATGAAACAGTCAAACATTTAATTGTTGTTAATACAGTGAGAAAGTCACCAGAACAAGTTTCACGCATTCCAATTGCTAGGATGACCATTGCTAGTGTACAACATCTGGCCTATGATGCTAAGTGCCACAGTAAGATACCATGCAACATGCAGTGTGAACAGATGCTCATCTGTCAGCGATGGAAGATGGATAGGGTGTCTGCTATGCTGATGTCAGTTAGAGAGCCTGTTCCACCATTGTGGAGACAGGACAGCAAACAATCAAGATTTTGTTTTAGCAGCAGCTGGGGTCCCCTTAGGGAGCAGCAGTGGCAGAACACAGTGGAGGGGCAGTGTATAGTTTGGCCTGATGTAGAAGGGGCCTCTCCCTTCACTGTATGGCAGGCAGCGGACTTGAACCAGATTCAAACAGCCACCGGAGCGGTGCAGTGTGGGAGAGCTTGAATAGGTTGAAGAGCGGCCGGGCTGCTGCATTCTGGGTGAACTGCAGAGGTGGAATGCACATGCAGGCAGAGCAGCCATGAGCTGGGCTGCAGCAGTCTAGACACGGGGTGATGAGAACCTGGAGCAGAACCTGCATGTCCTTCTGGGTGAGCAGTCTCCTGGGGTTGTACAGCAGGACTCTGCAGGAGCAGGTTGACAGCTGGTAATATAAACAAGGGACATGACACCAATGACTCAGTGAGACCTGAAGACTTTGAGTTCTGTGCACGTGAGCTAATGTTACTGCGATCTGAACATAGTGTCCGTTGCATACGTTCCAGACTTGGCAGCCTCTCTGTTCCTCTTAGTTTACTATTGAAGTCAAACCAAGCAGGATAAACTGGCCTCCTCCCACAGGACCACAAACAGGGAACAGAGTTCACACTTCAATCAGGAAACATGTGGACCTCCTTTAGTTCGGGTAAATTCCTAAACTTTACCCTAATCTGTGTTCAAAATAAATACTATTTACCCTACATTGATCAGATTAATTCCCTTATGTGTGAGTAACCCTAGCATGCACAACCATAATAATTAGACAGAAGAATATAGTGGAATAGAAGAATCGGCTAACAGCACAATTTACTAAAAACAAATACCCGATACATCAAAGTAGAGCAGGATACCACATTAGATTATAGTCTACTTCCACAGAAAAATCTACAGTTATATTCAGACTGCTAACATCACTACTACAAAAGTCTGCAATTTAAGTCTACTGCCACCACTAGAGCAGCACACAGTTGGATTATGATTGGTTGTTGCCCAAAGCAGCAGACAGACCACTGACAGTCTTCTTTCAATGGACAGACCGGATGGTGCTCTGCAGGGCTCCAGCAACAACAGTCTGTGGTGGAACTCTGAGGGACCAACACCTGGGGGTCAGGAAGCCAGATGTGAGTCTCCCTCATCTCACCTGCTGATTGGTCAGGAAGTTTGGGATCCACTAACATGTGGAGGAAGCCACACAAGAGAGAGGTTGGAGACTATGTCTTCATTAGTTCTTATAGAGAAGCATGCATCTTCATCAATTCTTAAAGAGAAGCATGCATCTTCATCAGTTCTTAAAGAGAAGCATGCATCTTCATCAGTTCTTAAAGAGAACCATTTAACTGTACATCTTCATCAGTTCCTCAAGAGGACTGTGTGTCTTTATCAGTTACATAAGAGAACCATGTAACAAGTGTCTTCATCAGAGAACCATGTAACAAGTGTCTTCATCAGAGAACCATGTAACATGTGTCTTCATCAGAGAACCATGTAACAAGTGTCTTCATCAGAGAACCATGTAACAAGTGTCTTCATCAGAGAACCATGTAACATGTATCTTCATCAGAGAACCATGTAACAAGTGTCTTCATCAGAGAACCATGTAACATGTGTCTTCATCAGAGAACCATGTAACAAGTGTCTTCATCAGAGAACCATGTAACATGTGTCTTAATCAGAGAACCATGTAACATGTGTCTTCATCAGAGAACCATGTAACATGTGTCTTCATTAGAGAACCATGTAACATGTGTCTTCATCAGTTACATAAGAGAACCATGTAACGTGTCTTCATCAGAGAACCATGTAACATGTGTCTTCATCAGAGAACCATGTAACAAGTGTCTTCATCAGAGAACCATGTAACATGTGTCTTCATCAGAGAACCATGTAACATGTGTCTTCATCAGAGAACCATGTAACAAGTGTCTTCATCAGAGAACCATGTAACATGTGTCTTCATCAGAGAACCATGTAACAAGTGTCTTCATCAGAGAACCATGTAACATGTGTCTTCATCAGTTACATCAGAGAACCATGTAACATGTGTCTTCATCAGTTCCTGAATGAGAACCTGCGGACCCAGGGAAGAATAACCATGGGCATCACTCCATTCCATCCATTGTGTACAAGAGACGTTGTGTGTATCTGTGTATAGTGGTGCGTATCTGTGTGTAGTTGTGCGTATCTGTGTGTAGTTGTGTGTAGTTATGTGTCCTCTGGTCAACAAACGGTAGCAATGTAATTCCTTTCCTAAAATACACCAACAGGTGCGGACCTGCATGTATGTGTGTGTGTGTTTGTGGGTGGTGGCTGTGTCTGTGTTATAGGTATATAGATATAACCATATATTACATATATATATATAAGATATATATATATATATATATATATATATATATATATATATATATATATATATATATATATATATATAAAGAGAGAGAGAGAGAGAGAGAGAGAGAGAGAGAGAGAGAGAGAGAGATCTAGCCATAGTGACTACTAACGACAGCCAAGCTCTGTTGCTCAGCTGCTACTGTCTATCACACAAACACACACACACAGACACACACAACACACACACATGCACGCGCACGCGCACACGCTGTCTCTCTGTGCTGAGTTACTGAGTGCAGTGACGGAAGGTTTTTAGCTCCTGGGATCTTAGAGTTGCAGAGTTCTGGACTGAAGCTACACTTCCTACAACGACACAGAACCAGTTTAAAATAACTAGAACAAGACAGAACAATATAGAACCAGTTTGAACCAGGTAGAACCCTACAGAACCAGCTAGAACCAGACAGAATGATATAGAACCAGTTTGAACCAGCTAGAACCCTACAGAACCAGACAGAACGATACAGAACCAGTTTGAACCAGACAAAAACGAACAGAACCAGCTAGAACCTGTAAGGACTAACGAGAAACAGACAGAACCAGTTAGAACCAGACTGGAAGACAGAACCAGCTAAAGGATGAAGACGGGAGGAAGTCTGAATATCCATTTCCTGTTGATACTAGTGGACTGGAGCTACGCTATTCAGAGAGGTAAACTACAAGTATATCTATCTATCTATCTATCTATCTATCTATCTATCTATCTATCTATCTATCTATCTATCTATCTATATATCCATCTATCTATCTATCTATCTATCTATCTATCTATCTATCTATCTATCTATCTATCTATCTATCTATTTATCAGTCTACCTATCTACTCAAATCTACTATCTGTCTGTCTGACTGTCTGTCTGTCTGTCTTACTATGTATCAAACAGTACACTAAACAGTTACTTATTATTACTTGTGCATTGTTATAGTAACATACAAAAGCATTTGATTGATTAAGGCTAAGGAAAGTACATGAAACATGTCCAATTACAATAAATGTCAGTGTTGTGTTTTAGTGTATTAACAGATAAGAATTGTATGAATGCCACACCGTTCTGTAACATGAAGGAGTCAGTGTCATCTGTTTACCACTAGATGGTGGTGTTTCCTCACTGACATGTTCCTGGGATACGTCATATTAAGGAGCAGGTAGGGGGTAGACTGTACAGACAGGTCATTGAGGAGCAGGTAGGGGTGAGACAGTATAGAGACAGGTCATTAATGAGCAGGTAGGGGTTAGACAGTATAGAGACAGGTCATTAAGGAGCAGGTAGGGGTTAGACTGTACAGAGACAGGTCATTAGGGAACAGGTAGGGGTTAGACAGTACAGAGACAGGTCATTAAGGAGCAGGTAGGGGTTAGACTGTACAGAGACAGGTCATTAAGGAGCAGGTAGGGGTTAGACAGTACAGAGACAGGTCATTAAGGAGCAGGTATGGGTTAGACTGTACAGAGAGGTAATTACGGAGCAGGTAGGGGTTAGACTGTACAGAGACAGGTCATTAAGGAGCAGGTAGGGGTTAGACTGTACAGAGACAGGTCATTAAGGAGCAGGTAGGAGTTAGACTGTACAGAGACAGGTCATTAGGGAACAGGTAGGGGTTAGACAGTGCAGAGACAGGTCATTAAGGAGCAGGTAGGGTTTAGACTGTACAGAGACATGTCATTAAGGAGCAGGTAGGGGTTAGACAGTATAGAGACATGTCATTAAGGAGCAGGTAGGAGTTAGACTGTACAGAGACAGGTCATTAGGGAACAGGTAGGGGTTAGACAGTGCAGAGACAGGTCATTAAGGAGCAGGTAGGGTTTAGACTGTACAGAGACATGTCATTAAGTAGCAGGTAGGGGTTAGACAGTACAGAGACAGGTCATTAAGGAGCAGGTAGGAGTTAGACTGTACAGAGACAGGTCATTAGGGAACAGGTAGGGGTTAGACAGTACAGAGACAGGTCATTAAGGAGCAGGTAGGGGTTAGACTGTACAGAGACAGGTCATTAAGGAGCAGGTAGGGGGTAGACTGTACAGACAGGTCATTGAGGAGCAGGTAGGGGTTAGACAGTATAGAGACAGGTCATTAAGGAGCAGGTAGGGGTTAGAGAGTATAGAGACAGGTCATTAAGGAGCAGGTAGAGGTTAGACTGTACAGAGAGGTAATTACGGAGCAGGTAGGGGTTAGACTGTACAGAGACAGGTCATTAAGGAGCAGGTAGGGGTTAGACAGTACAGAGACAGGTCATTAAGGAGCAGGTAGGGGTTAGACTGTACAGAGACAGGTCATTAAGGAGCAGGTAGGAGTTAGACTGTACAGAGACAGGTCATTAAGGAGCAGGTAGGGGTTAGACTGTATAGAGACAGGTCATTAAGGAGCAAGTAGGGGTTAGACAGTATAGAGACAGGTCATTAAGGAGCAGGTAGGGGTTAGACTGTACAGAGAAAGGTCATTAAGGAGCAGGTAGGGGTTAGACAGTACAGAGACGGGTCATTAAGGAGCAGGTAGGGGTTAGACAGTACAGAGACAGGTCATTAAGGAGCAGGTAGGGGTTAGACTGTACAGAGACAGGTCATTAAGGAGCAGGTAGGGGTTAGACAGTACAGACAGGTCATTAAGTAGCAGGTAGGGGTTAGACAGTACAGAGACAGGTCATTAAGGAGCAGGTAGGGGTTAGACTGTACAGAGACAGGTCATTAGGGAACAGGTAGGGGTTAGACTGTACAGAGACAGGTCATTAAGGAGCAGGTAGGGGTTAGACAGTACAGAGACAGGTCATTAAGGAGCAGGTAGGGGTTAGACAGTACAGAGACAGGTCATTAAGGAGCAGGTAGGGGTTAGACAGTACAGAGACAGGTCATTAAGGAGCAGGTAGGAGTTAGACAGTACAGAGACAGATGATTGAATGGTTCCTCTTATCTCTCTTCTCCTCTCCATCTCCTGTCTATCCTTCTATTCTCCCCTACCCTCTCCTCCCTTCCTATCCCCTCCTCTGTCCTCTCTCCCATGTCCTGTTTCTTTCTCCTCTCCTATTCTCCTCCTATCCTCGTTTCTCCTCTGCCCCTCCTGTAAGTGGGTCAGTTGACCGGGGGAATTTGAGGAATGCCAAGCAGCTGTTCTCAGCTGCTCTCTCTGTTCCTCAACAACATCCTGCAGATAAACATTCTCTTTAGCTTCATCCGGTTGTCACGGGGACAGAGTGACTGTTGGTCGTCACAGTGACAGAGTGACAACAGGTTGTTTCCCAGTGATATGACATAACAACAAGGTGTGTTTCTATTGGTGGACAGCCCCCCGCATCATCACGCTGCTGGAGACGGTGGACGTCCTGTTGGACCACAACGCCTCCTTCATCTGTGAGGTGGAGTCCCGGCCCCCCGCCGACATCACCTGGACCAGGAACCACCAGCCAATCCTGTAAGAGCAGGCTGTAGCCCAGGCTGGGGTTAGTTAGGTAGTTAGTTGGTTGGTTGGTTAGTTAGTTGTTAGTTAGTTGTTAGTTAGTTAGTTAGTTGTTAGTTAGTTAGTTGTTAGTTAGTTAGTTAGTTAGTTAGTTAGTTAGTTAGTTAGTTAGTTAGTTAGTTGTTAGCTAGTTAGTTAGTTAGTTGGTTGGTTGGTTGGTTGGTTGGTTGGTTGGTTGGTTAGTTGTTAGTTAGTTCTTAGTTAGTTAGTTAGTTAGTTAGTTGTTAGTTAGTTAGTTAGTTAGTTAGTTAGTTAGTTAGTTAGTTAGTTAGTTAGTTAGTTAGTTAGTTGTTAGTTGAGCTACCAGGCCTAACAGTTCTATGCTCCTTACATTACCTTGTCAGAAATTATGCTCCCCCCCCCCTTATATTGTGAATCAGTGATTCAGTGAAACAAATGAGATTAGCGAATCCTAAATCAGCGAGAAACATTTTGAACATTGAAGATGCATGTCCTGAGCAACTTTACATAATTTGATTCTGTTTAGTTGTTGTGCTCAGTCCACAAGATTGGTGCATTTAAGGCTACCCAGGGACTCGAAATGTTTATACTTTTAACAAGACGAACATAAACAAACACAACATCGAGCCATAATGCATCCCATAATGCATGTGTTGTCGTGACGACTTCGGCAGGTCAATGCCCCAGTATGAATGCCCTAAAGACAATCCTTTTGTTGCAAGGCAGCTTTTCTTAAAAGTCTTTAATTATTGCCACCCAGTTTTAGCAGCGATACCTTGGAGATTGTCTTCAATCTTTAGCTGAGCAAAGTGTTTAGAGACTGCCTTGTGAGTCTAGGGTGCCTGTTGCTAGTGCATAGCACGTACATAGGTGCCAACGTCAGTCATTCATGCACAACGTGCTCCCTTACTTTGCTGTTCAACATCTTTAATGCAACCCTGCACATCACTGCCTGATTCACGGTCCACTTTTGTTTACATAAAAGTATGACGTATGACTCAACCATATTCTACATGTTAACATGCATTTTAATGTCCTGTTAACATTTCTACGACGTTATTTGGACAAATGATCTTCCAAGCAAACTCTACTTTCTATTACACTTTTTACTTTTCTATTATAACCTTTCATTTTATTGATTCGTTTTAGACATTTCATATAGTTGTTTTGTTCCAGACAGCTGGAACACACAATTATATTCACGATGATGAATTCAGTCTGACATTCACTATTGCCCCATTTTGGCTTCCTAATCTCTACAGCTCATTGAGAGACGAGTTATTTCAGACAGGTCTTGTTTACACATTGGACAATGTCTGACACATATTTCTTCCAGTGTCACATGATGTCTATGATATTAGGAAAGAAAACGTCTTGAATATCAATATCAGCAATCTAATAGTGTGCTTTATCGGTGACCTTTGGTCCCTTTAGTTGTGCTCACTGCAGAGCCAAATGGGTACAGCTGACCCAGCCCAGCCCCACCTCTCTGGACCCAGCTGAACAGGTTTCACATCGGACAACCACCTCAGCTCTGGTTAGGGTTATGGACAGGTGTAGGGGCTATGGTTAGGGTTAAGTTGGGGTTATGGTCATGGTAATGGTTATGGTTAAGGTTTGGGTTTTGGTTAGGTAGAACAAATCAGGTTTCCAATAGGGACACTCATACCTGCAGTTTTCTTTTGTTAGTTTTCTGTATTTTCATTGTTCATACTTCCGTCCCACCAGGGTCATTTTGGCCATGCCAGAGGCTGGACACAACTCGCTAGATGTTTCCTGATCTTGATCTACCACGTAGTACACGTAGTATGAGTGGGGGGGCTGGACCTCAGCTGGAGATGCAGCTGGCACTAAAGGTAGAGAGCTGGAGCAGGCCAGGCTCCACCCAATGGCTCTGCCTCTGGAGAGGCTCCATGTTGTGGCCATGGGATGCTTTTGTTTTTCCTTTGTGTAAATCACCCTTAGGCTGACTGGGTAAATAGTTGACGCTTGTATAACTTGGGAAAACTGAATGTCCAGATGAGATCAAAGATATAACATTTTGATTTATTAACAATCCTGATTCCATAACAAAATGATTGATTTAACCAAATATTCCAAAAATAAAGAGTACAGTGTGCTCTCCAGGACCTTTCTTTCATATTTGAACACAAGTACACGCAGATGTGTCTGTGTCTGTCACATTGTGTCTGTTAAACAAGAAGCTGCATGATAGTTGCTGTCGGTGAGTACATAAAAACAACCGTCATGCTCTTATTTGTTATAAGTCTTGGCACTTTAATTGTTCTTTGTAACTTGGCACTTTGTCAGAGATGTTGTATACTAGCAATGGTTAACCTAGCAATTGAAATGCTTGAAACTTGTTCTGGTGACTTTCCTACTGTATTAGCAGCAATTAAATGTTTCACCTTCTTATGACAAATGTACTCTTTGAAAGTCGCTTTGGATAAAAGTGTCTGCTAAATGTAAATGTAAATAAAGGAATTTGAACGTGTGTTGTAGCTATTCAGTTGGTAGAGCTAACTCATACAGCTGGTAGTCACTCTCTGCTGTTGTTGCTGTTATTGCTGTTGCTGTGGTAGCTGTTGTAGTGGTAGCAGCTGTTGCTGTCGTTGTTGTAGCTGTTGTTGTCGTAGTGTCTAAAGAGTTAGAGGCCTTTTTGGCGATAATGAAAAGGAATCGGAACTTGTGTTTGTAGCTATTCAGTTGCTGTAGTTAAAGTGGGTTTTTTGGCGAAACTGCCAGAACAATAGGACAAGAAGTGGACACTAAAGGTGTTAATCAGTCAGTTTCAGCCTCTCAGGTGTAGACATTAGCCTTGATTGCTGGGTGGAGCTATGACTGCACGATTAGCTTCCCTACAGATAAGTGCAAGTGTTGCTAGTGTCAGGACTGGCAAATGAAGACCAGTCGAACAGACTAAGGGAGTCCCTCAAAGAACCCCTCTAGAGCCCACTGCTAACCCTAACCCTATTGTATTGTATTGTGTATTGTAGCCATGTTTGTAACCCCAATCCCGCGACCCAATACTCAACGCTGCTCCCCTTCCAATGTGCTCTACCCGTCTCTCTCTGTCTGCACTGACCTCAAAGTGATGGGCGGACTCTGGAACTGCCAATCGGCGGTCAAGAAGGCAGACTCCATCTCAGCCAATGCCTGCCTCCAGACCGTCCTCTTCCTGGCCCTAACAGAATCACCCCAGAGAACACGTTGACTCCAGCGGCCCTCTCTACCGCCTACTCCTTCTCACACACCCCAAGATCCTCCGGGCGAGGAGGGGGGACTGGACTCCTCATCTCACCCAAGTGGTCCTACCGGGTGCTTCCCCTGGAACACTTGACCAGATCAGCATTTGAACTCCACACTGTTGCTGTCACCATTCCCATCAAGCTCTACATTGCAGTCATCTACCGTCCTCCGGGTCCCTTCCATGACCTCTTCGATGACATGGATGCCCTCCTCATCTGCTTTTCTGAAGACGGCACTCTGCTGGTTGTCCTGGGCGACTTCAATATCCAGCCAGTGCAATCATCTGACTTTACAACCTTTTTCACCACATTCGACCTAACACTCTCTCCTTCTCCTCCTACCCAAAGAGCCGCGAACCAACTTGACCTTGTCTTCACAAGGTCCTGCAGTACCCGCACACTCTCAGTTACCCCGCTCCTTGTGTCTGACCATCACTTTGTTGCTTTCTCTCTCCCCTTGAAGTCCCCTTCCTCTGTTCCTCCTACCACCCACACTGTCACCACCCACAGGAACCTGAAAACCCTCTCCCCCTCCACTCTCTCCTCTGCTGTTCTCTCATCTCTACCCCCCCAGAACAATTCTGCCTACTCTCCAATGAGGAAGCCTCCTCTACCCGGCTGTCTTCCATCTTCTCCTCTTTGGACTCCCTCTGTCCCCTCACATCCAGACCTGCGTGATCTTTTCCTCCTCCTCCTTGACTGTCCGAATCTCTGCAGGCTCTTAGAACAGAATTACGGGCATCTGAGAGGAAATGGAAGGTTTCAGACTGTGTTGATGATCTCTCCCACTACCTTCACCTCCTCTCAGACTTCACCTCCACCGTGTCAGCAGCCAAATCTACATTCTACCATAACAAGATCAACTCCTCTGCCTCCAACCCCAGAAAACTGTTTTCCATGTCCTCCTCTCTCCACTACCCCCCCCCCCCCCCCCCCACCCCCCCACTCACTGCTGATGATTTTTCCAAGTACTTTACCAAGAAGGTGACGGACATCTGTGTCTCCTTTACCCCGGCTGCTACCCTCCCTCCTCCCACTCCCACCTCTGCTAGATCCTCTCTCCTCTGAAGAGGTCCAGACTGGTCACATCCAACCATGTGACCACCTCCTCTTGACCCCATCCCGTCCTCCCTTCTCCAGGCCATCTCTACCGACATCCTACCGTTCATCACCCCCCTCATTAACTCTTCCCTCACCTCAGGTCTCATCCCTGCACCCTTCAAAAATGCCAGTCAAACCACTCCTCAAGAAACCTACTCTGATCGTGGCTGACATCCAGAACTACTCTTCTTACTATTATTACTGGCACTGTGCTATCCTGGTTCACATCTTACCTTATGAATCACACTTATCAGGTCACATGGAACTGCTCCCTATCCAAACCCCGCTCGCTTAACACTGGTGTCCCTCAAGGCTCAGTACTAGGACCGCTTCTGTTCTCCCTATATACCAGATCTTTAGGCTCTGTAATCACATCACATGGTTTTTCCTATCACTGTTTCGCGGACGACACTCAATTGTGCCTCTCCTTCCCCCCCTCAGACACTCTGATTGCAACTTGCATCTCAGAATGTTTGGCAGACAAGCAAGCACTTGGACAACTGTGCATCACCTTAAGCTCAATCTCGCAAAGACTTCAAATCATACCGGGGAAAGACTGAACAAAAAATAATATACCCTCATGCACTTGTATGTTGTACGTCTTGGCACTTTATAATTGCTCTTTGTAACTTAGCACTTAGAACTTAGCCAGATATGTTGTATACTATACTGTGCAGGGGACACTGTGTATTTGTACAAACAAGTTTCAAGTTCTATGGGTTTGTACTAACAGGCAGTGCTAGCTAGAGCTTGATGTGTATTTGTACTAACAGGTGGTCCTTGATGTGTATTTGTACTAACAGGTGGTCCTTGATGTGTATTTGTACTAACAGGTGGTCCTTGATGTTTGTACTTGGTGTTGTACTAGGTACTATGACCGTCGGTACTCCACCAAGGAGGGAGGGCAGATGCTGCACATCAGCCAGGTGAGGGAGGCTGACAACGGAGAGTTCTGCTGCATCGCATCCAACGGCATCGGACAACCAGCTCACAGCTGTGGAGCCCTGCAGCTCAAGATGAGTATGTTACTGTCTGTCTGTCTGTCTGTCTGTCTGTCTGTCTATCTATCTATCTATCTATCTATCTATCTATCTATCTATCTATCTATCTATCTATCTGTCTGTCTGTCTGTCTGTCTGTCTGTCTGTCTGTCTGTCTGTCTGTCTGTCTGTCTGTCTATCTATCTATCTATCTATCTATCTATCTATCTATCTATCTATCTATCTATCTGTCTGTCTGTCTGTCTGTCTGTCTGTCTGTCTCTCTATCCATCCATCCATCCATCCATCCATCCATCCATCCATCCATCCATCCATCCATCTATCTATCTATCTATCTATCTATCTATCTATCTATCTATCTATCTATCCATCTATACACTGGTTTCCTCACACACTAAAATACATCCACTTTAGATCAATTCTCTGCCTGTGTTGTTGACCAGGGCATTAGTCAGTAGACCAGGAGTTGGTCCCTGGGCACTGCACTGTGGCTGCCCATTGCTCCTACTGCTGCTCATGATGGGATAATTGCATCGATCGAATTTTGTTGTATGGTACTTGTGCTAATGTTGAATTAAGAGTGCTCTTCTTCTTTCCATCGATTATGCTATAGAACCTCAAATCAAACGTCCTCCTACCAACCTAACTCTCCTGCTGGAGTCCAAGGCTTTGTTACCATGTGTAACCCTGGGCAACCCCAAACCTGACATCACCTGGCTAAAGGATGATGAGCTCATACAGGTATTGGAAATTCTGCAACGATACTACAACTGTACTACAAAATGAAAAAACCATGCTATACCTATACAACAACCTGCTACAATTAAACTCAACTATACAACACATTATGCTACAGTTACTACATCTTTACTACAGCTATTCTATAAATATACCTTAGTGATACTGCCCTAGAATACAAGTAGTCTTTGTACATTGGGGATCAATACACTAAGCTTGTGTTAAACCATGTTAGTTCAAGTGTTGTTTGCGTGCTCTCTGGGTCTAGGTGAGCGACCGCGTGTCCATCCTGGACTACGGCTCGTTGAAGATCCACAACCTGCAGAGGGAAGACGCTGGTCAGTACCGCTGCGTCGCCAGGAACAGCTTCGGCCTGGCCTTCTCCAAACCGGTCTCCATTCAGGTCCAGAGTGAGTAGGCCTTCTCCAAACCGGTCTCCATTCAGGTCCAGAGTGAGTAGGCCTTCTCCAAACCGGTCTCCATACAGGTCCAGAGTGAGTAGGCCTTCTCCAAACCGGTCTCCATACAGGTCCAGAGTGAGTAGGCCTTCTCCAAACCGGTCTCCATACAGGTCCAGAGTGAGTAGGCCTTCTCCAGAGCCAGTGTAGATGTGCGTAGATCCCTGTCTACACAGCCCCTGTAGAGCAGTGCAGAGAATGATTACGTCACAAAATGAACTGATATTATTTCAGAATTAGTCAAGCCTCTGTGGACACGCCCCTGGCTGAGTGTATACTGAGTTCTACCTCATCCACCTCTTCTTTACATTTGTGTGTGTGTGTGTGTGTGTCTGTGTGTGTGTGTGAGTGTGTGTGTGTGTGTGTGTGTGTGTGTGTGTGTGTGTGTGTGTGTGTGTGTGTGTGTGTGTGTGTGTGTGTGTGTGTGTGTGTCCACAGCTCCAGCCAGGATCCTCAGGGTACCAGAGGAGAAGCGTGTTGCGTATGGAGCTCATGTGTCTCTGGAGTGTCAC
>JAXIVH010000025.1:5286735-5296735 GCA_036785325.1 Urophycis tenuis | reverse complement strand
TCCCTGACGTTCATCATTGTCATGCGTAACGTCACATAGAAAGTAAAGGTTCAACAACAAACATATTCACTTTTTATGCATTCAACCACATTGCAGGGAGAAACCACAGCAATGGTGATTTCTGTTACTTCCCCCGATTCATCTATTGGGTTCTGTAGGAGAACCCTGATTCAAACTGCAGTTGTCCTTGTTCTTCCCAGGGAGCACTGCGAGGCGGTCAGGGGTCTGTACTGCCAGAAGGACCTCCTGGTGAGAGCCCAGGGTCTCTACACCCCCCAGACCTCCCAGGACCCCCAAACCCTACACACCCACAACCATCTGCTGAGCAACTGTCAGGACCTGCCCAGCCTGGACGCTGACCCTGACGCCTGCACACATCTCGCCTTCCCAGGTGCTGAAGCCCTGGACCTCCTGGCTTACTCTCCTCCTCCTCCTCCTCCTCCTCCTCCTCCTCTTCCTCTTCTTGTTGTATATTTATATACTGACTGTATTTTTTAAGTGATGGATTTCATCTCTTGTTTCTGATTTCAGATGTGAATGAAGACCAGGTGACCAGTGAGTAGACCACCATGGAATTCAGATGTTGACCAAACTTAATCAGATGTGGTGTGAAGTGAATGTGTTTGGTATCCACAGCAACGTGCTACAAGGACAGAGGTCGTTTTTACCAAGGTCAAATCAACTCCACAGTCTCTGGGATACCCTGCCAGGCGTGGGGTCACCAGGTACTTTCACCCCTCACCCCTAGAGCCTCACAGTCGCCTTGACCCATTGACCTTTGACCTTTACTGACCTTTACTGTTTTTTATGTCGTCATGAAGAAAATATATCATTAGTAGATTATTATTATTATTATTGAATGTCAAATATGTCTAATTTCCATAAAAGTACGAAGGAAAGCTGTAACCCAAATATAATACACACACAGTTCTCATCCCAGAACTGTGTCTCAAAATGATGAAAAGACTGTAATTGATTCCAGAGGCAGGAAGTGACACAACATGCCCTTCCCTCTCTGCTGACTTAGCACACACACACACACACACACACACACATGTGTGTGTGTGTGTGTGTGCACATTAGGGAACACCCACTAATGCATTTCTCTGTCTGCTGTGTGTGTGTGTGTGGTTATGCAGACGCCCCACCACCACCTCCTCTCTGCAGTGGTTCCAGAGCTGAGGAGGTCAGAGAACCACTGCAGGAACCCAGGAGGAACCCGCGAGCGGCCCTGGTGCTACACCACCCAGCGCTCGGTGCGCTGGGAGTACTGCCCCGTCACCCGCTGTGGACACACAGGTACCTGTCTCACTGACGCAGTTGTAGAGACGCGGCTAGCCGTCTCACTTTCAGAGCCATAGACAGACAGGTATCTGTCTCAATGTCTCAGCTGTGGACACACAGGTACTTGTCGCACTGTCGGTGCTGTAGAGAGACAGGTAGCTGTGTCATTGTCTGAGCTGTGGACCCAAAGGTAGCTGCTGCTGTAATGTACTGTAACTCTACACTGTAATGTACTGTAACTCTACACTGTAATGTACTGTAACTCTACACTGTAATGTACTGTAACTCTACACTGTAATGTACAGTAACTCTACACTGTAATGTACTGTAACTCTACACTGTAATGTATTGTAACTCTACACTGTAATGTACTGTAACTCTACACTGTAATGTACTGAGCTGTGACTTGTTATAACTCTGGGCTGTGACTTGCTGTAATAACACTGTAACATGTTGTAACTCTGAGATGTAACTGTAACTGGTTGTTTCAGTGGTGAACACAGAGACAGTTCCCCAGCAGCCAGCGGTGGTTCCTTCGTCCTCTGTATCTCCAGCGTACTCCATGTCCATCATCATCATCCTTCTCAGTACCCTGGCTGTCTCAGCCTTCCTCTCCATCATCATCCTCAGCTGCAGACATCACAGGAAGCAGTGGAGGAACAGGAAGCGGTGAGAAACAGAAGCCGTTGTTTAGGTGTATATCTATCAATCTATCCGTCTGCCCGTCTATTTACCTGTCTGTCTTTCGGTCAACCAGTCTGTGTGTCAGCCTGTCTGTCTGCCTGCTTGCCTGCCTCTCTATCTGTCTGCCAGCCTCTCTGTGTGTCAGTCCTACCTATCTAACCTCCGACCCCTGCTCCAGGGAGTTGGAGACTCCAGCTCTGAGCACGCTGCCCTCTGACCTCCTGCTGGACCGTCTCCATGCCAACCCCATGTACCAGCGCCTGCCCCTCCTCCTGAACTCCAAGCTGCTGGCGCTAGAGTTCCCTCGCAACAACATCCAGTATGTCAGGGATATCGGGGAGGGAGCCTTCGGGAGAGTCTTCCAGGCAAGGTGAGAGAGGAGGAGGGGAGGGATGGAGGGAGGGAGGGTGAGAAAGAGGGAGGGAGGGGACAGGGAGGATGAACTGTGTGTTCATATGTGTGTTGTAGGGCTCCAGGTCTGTTACCCATGGAAACCTTCACCATGGTAGCAGTGAAGATGCTGAAGGAGGAGGCATCGTCAGACATGCAGAAGGACTTCCAGAGGGAAGCAGCTCTCATGGCCCAGTTCCATCACCCAAACATCGTCCGGCTGCTAGGTCTGTGTGTGTGTGTGTGTGTGTGTGCGTGTGTGTGTGTGTGTGTGTGTGTGCGTGCGTGCGTGTGTGTGTGTGTGTGTGTGTGCTGACCTACAGTGTGTACCCTATGTATTCCAGGTGTGTGTGCAGTGGGGAAGCCCATGTGTCTGATGTTTGAGTATATGGCTCACGGCGACCTCAACGAGTTCCTTCGTCGCCGATCTCCAAACCAATCGGTGAGGACGCTGAGCCGAGCCAGCCTATCGGGTCGCAGCTTCTCCTCGGAGCTGGAGGCGGGGATCCTCTCCTGCGCGGACCAGCTGTCCATCTCCCTGCAGGTGGCCGCGGGGATGGCCTACCTGTCCGAGAGGAAGTTCGTCCACCGCGACCTGGCGACCCGGAACTGCCTGGTGGGCGAGGAGATGGTGGTGAAGATAGCCGACTTCGGCCTGTCCAGGAACATCTACTCGGCCGACTACTACAAGGCCAACGAGAACGACGCCATCCCCATCCGCTGGATGCCCCCGGAGTCCATCTTCTACAACCGCTACACCAGCGAGTCGGACGTGTGGGCGTACGGCGTGGTGCTGTGGGAGGTGTTCTCGCAGGGCATGCAGCCCTACTACGGCATGGCCCACGAGGAGGTCATCTACTACGTCAGGGACGGACACATCCTGGGCTGCCCTGAGAACTGCCCTCTGGAGCTGTACAGCCTCATGCGGCTGTGCTGGAGCACGCAGCCCTCTGACCGGCCGGGCTTCTGCAGCATCCACCGCATCCTGCAGCGCATGCACCACGGCATGCACCACGGCATGCACCACGGCAGCCCTGACACGCACTCCAACACAGCCAGCATGCACCACAGCAGCCCTGACACGCACTCCAACACAGCCAGCATGCACCACAGCAGCCCTGACACGCACTCCAACACAGCCAGCATGCAGCAGGTCACAGCCAACGCACACACACTCAACATGCACCACGGCAGTCCTGACACACACTCCAACTCAGCCAGTACACACCAATTCACAGCCCACACACACCCAACCACACCCACCCCGCACCAAGACCTACCTGACACACACTCAAAGACTCTCAGCATGCACCCAGGCATGGCTAACACACACCCTCGCACACATTCACCCAACACACACCGGAACACACCTACCATGTACCAGGAGACGGCCAACACACACCGGAACACACCTACCATGTACCAGGACACGGCCAACACACACCGGAACACACCTACCATGTACCAGGACACGGCCAACACACACCAGAACACACCTACCATGTACCAGGACACGGCCAACACACACCAGAACACACCTACCATGTACCAGGACACGGCCAACACACACCAGAACACACCTACCATGTACCAGGACACGGCCAACACACACAACTCAGCCGTAACGGAGACAGAGCTGGAGCCTGAATGCTAGAACGTTCTCCTCCCTCTGCTTGGCTCTGGGGATGAGGAGGTGAGGAGTTGTTCTCACTCCCCTAGGCTATAGGGAGGAGCAGGTGAGGAGTGGGGTCATCGTTCAGGTCCTAGAAGAGAGACATACATGAAATACTCCCATCAGCAGAGACCAGTTCACCAACAGAGACCGCTATCAGACCAGCCACTGGATGGAACATCTGGAACTATCAGATAAAAAATCTGGAACCACACAACATCTGGAAGCAGATTTGTTTGTGATATTTACATTGTAGTTCAAGGATAACCAGGATTTTTCAACTGGGACCCTATTTTCAGAACATTTCAGGTCTAAATGTCTTATGCAGACATTTGGCCCAGAATTGAGCGCGAGTGAATTATACAATAGATGATTGTATATTTTATTGGCTTATTGACTAAAGGTCACTTAAATAAAAACATACCGATGTCCCATGTTTGTAGTTTATGAAAGGATTTGTGAGTGCAGTTCTTCTGGACATACTTCTGTGGAAGAACCTTATCAGTCTGACTCAGGCCAGGGGAGGCTGCTCAGACCAGCCATCAAACACTCACACTCCACATATTTGTTTGGTATATGATTGATGTTAATGGATTGCCAACTGCCCAGTTTCAGAAAGCGTGTTCACTGTGAGAGGGGCTCACTTGATGATTTACATCTCAACAGAGTCAACAATTTACCTGGGGTCTAATCAAACTAAGCCAAATCCTTTTAGCCAGGAGCCATGTTTGAGGCTTTAGCATAGCACCAGGCTTGCAGTCCCCTGCCCTGTACCATGTTTATGTACTGCATCGTACCTCGAAGGTTGGAAGTGGCAGCTGAGAATGACGTCACTCCCGAGCTGGCTACATTCCAGTACAACAAGTCGTAAAACCAAGATGGCACCCTTAGCCTTACCAGTGGAACGATTACACTGTATGTACACTCTGTATGTTAGACAGTACTGTGCATACGACTGATTTAATGATACCCAATAACACAGAAGTGCTAATAAACATTATATTACAGCTTTCAATCTTTTCACACTTTGTTGATGTGCTGAGCATCTTTGAAATGTCTACAGGGGGCATTCCAGTTCAAATGTTTAACTTTAGAAATTCAGAAGTTAAAGTGAAATGTGCCAATAGTTTGCAGGTCCAAGGTGGAAAAAAGAACTGAATGAAACTGAACGAGACTGCAAAAAAGCGACATTCATTTTACTGCAAACAAATCACTTAAACCAATCACTTAGCGGGTATCTTTGTCATCGTTACAATTAGGGATGCACCGAATCCAGATTTTTAGGGTCCTGCCGAATACCGAATCCACTGGTTAAGATTCTGCCGAACCCGAATACCGAATCCTACTCCATTAACACTAAACACATTAATGAAGTAAACAACATCAACATCAGTGTATTTTTCATTTTATTGAATTTTCACTGGGAAAAAATAGGCAACTTTCTGCAAAGTAAAGTGTTTTTCTTAAAAAAACAACAAATAAAACAAACAGAATATGTTTGGTGACTTAACTGAAATGAATGTTATTGAACATTTAATCCATCAACATGGATAATAGGCTGTTTTTTTTTTTTTGTCGTTTAGATCATAGTCAATGATGAGAAGTTTTCCTTCGTGCACAACTCGTATTCTTTCGGATGTTTCATACGCAAATGCTTTAACGGCGGGAATGTTGTGTATTGTTTAGGTTCCTTGCCACCACGAGACAAATCGGCATTGCAAATTGAACATGTAGCTCGACTTGAATCGCCTTCTTTTATCTGAAAGAACGACACTTTTTCTGTTCACTACTTGCATTTTCGTTTTCTCGCGGCTATAGCCACTGCATTCCAACGCGCTACTTTTTTGTAAACAGATAATTACGTCGACCAGCGCGCAGTGAAAGCGTAGGATACGGGTTTGGTGGAAAAAAAATGCCAAGGTTCGGCAGAACCCGAACCCCTCAAAAAAGCCCAATATTCGGCCAAATCCGAACCCAGATACTGGATTCGGTGCAACCCTAGTTACAATGGACACTGTAGGCCTCCATGTTGTAGGATATGGCAGAAGTAATAGCCTATTTACATTACCCACATTCCCCTTACTGCACCCAGAGTGGTAAGCTACATCCATAGACCTCATCATGGCTGTTACAGGTAGTGATCAGCCATCTTGATAGCAGTCGCTGCTACAGAGCAGTGTTGGCCTGCATGTGTATCATGGTGGGCCATCTTACCATGGCTGTCTGGAGCCAGAGGACGAAGCCTCCAGGACACCTGTAGTCTAACTCCACCAGGTCTGGCGCAAATCTTGTACCTCTTATACCTCTTATATCTGTCATTATAACAGTTCTACACAACGACCGTACTAAAAACAGTATCACAGATGGATGGGTCATTGCCATGGTGATAACATGCCCCCCTTCTTCGTAGAACTCTCCCAAAAAAAATGTTTCATGGAAAAATACAGTAATTAAAACATACTAATGAACATTATAATCCTACCAAGTCGTTCTGCTAGATGCTACTAAATTCTTCATGCTACACCTTTAAGGAACGAGCCATGTTTGTAGTTTTAGTAAAATACCATGTTTGTAGTTTCAAGCAATGTGCCATGTTTGAAGCTTTAGTCATGTGCCATATTTTTCATTGTGTCCCATATTTGTGGTTTGATGAATGTCATGTTTGTAGTTAAGTTGTTTGATTCAGCATTTAGCGGTGATGACATACTGTAAATAAGCGCTCTGTACAACTCCTTACCCAAAAGCTACAGACATTCGGAGTAGACTGAACTACAACTACCAGGAGCCTCTCTCTTGTTTTGAGAGAAAGTACAGAGGTGTAGTTTGACCTACAAAACATCCCAAGTTTAGTTGCACCAAGCGACAGAGTTGCGTGTTGTGTGTGTGTGTGTGTGTGTGTGTGTGTGTGTGTGTGTGTGTGTGTGTGTGTGTGTCTCTCTCTCTCTCGGTCTCTCTCTCTCCCTCTATTGCCCTCTATCTCACTTAGTCATCACAATCTGTCCTCCCTGTTCTCTCCACTTCTCTCCCTTTCTGCCTAAATGTCATCACCCCCTCCCCTCCTCTCCTTTCCTCTCTTTCTCTTCTTTTAGACTATTTTCTGTTCTTTCAGTCCATTCTTCGACTCCAACATTCTCTGTCTCTCTCGCTCTCCTCTCTCTCTCTCTCTCTCTCTCTCTCTCTCTCTCTCTCTCTCTCTCTCTCTCTCTCTCTCTCTCAACTAAAGTATAAAACCATAAAAGAACGAGAAAAAAAAGAAGAGTTCAGTTGAACGTTTGTGTTGTAGTTGTGTTATAGTTCTGATATAATTGTGTTGTGGTTGTGTTAGTTGTGTTATTGTTGTGATAGTTGTGTTATGGGTGCGCTTTTGTTCTACATGGTTGTGAAATAGTTGTGTAATAGTTGTGCTATAGTTGGGTTATTGTTGTGTAATCATTCTTTTATAGTTGTGTTATGGTTGCGTTGCGGTTGTGTTACTGATGTCTATGTTGTGTGTGGCACTATGTTGTGCCACAGTTGGGTGTCTGTGTGTGTGTGTGTGCGTGTGTGTGTGTGTGTGTGCGTGCGTGCGTGCGTGCGTGTGTGTGTGTCTGTGTGTGTGTGTGTGTGTTTGCTCCTGACCTGGTTCATCGCCATTCAGTGACCAAAAGGAAGTGCTGAGATGTATATCAGTCAACTAGAATCTGGAACAATAAATACACACACACACACACACACAGACACACACACACACACACACACACACACACACACACACACACACACACACACACACACACACACACACACACATCCCCTCCTACATCGTGGGGTTGCTAGAGGGCCATGTTTTTCCTGACATGGTAAAAACACACAGATCACATGACCTTACTTTCCTATCCACCCAAAAAGTTACAGATACAGACAGAGAAAAACAGACACAGACAGACAGCAAGAGAGACAGACAGATTTATGTCCCTCTATATACCCTTTGATGTGTTATTATAGTTGTGTTATAGTTGATGTGTTTTATAGTACTTGTTGTGTTGTGTTCCAGTTCTAGTTATGTTAAATAGTTGTATATTTATGTTATGATTGTGTTGGGTAGTTGTGTTCTAGTTGTGTTGAATTGTTGTGTAGTTGTGTTCTAGCTGTGTTGAATTGTTGTGTAGTTACATTGTCTAATTATATTCTAGTTGTTTTCTAGTTGTCTTGTTGTGTTGTGTAGTTATCAAGTTGTTTTGTGTTCTAGTTGTGTTGTTGTGTTGTATAGTTGGGTGCATGGTGTTGCTTAGTTCTGTTATTTTTCAGAGTAGATGTGTTCTAGTTGTGCAATGTTGTTGTGTAGTTATGTTTTTTCTTTCTAACCGTGATATGTAGTTGTGTTTGAGTTGTGCAGTTATGTACAATAGTTGTGTTGTGCAGTGCGTGTTCAGTTGAACCAGCTGTTCTGTTAGCGTCAGCGCTATCCTTGGCTATCAGCTAGCGGCGCTCAGCTGACATCTCAGTCAGAGACCTCAGTGTGAAAACATCCGCCCTGCTTCCAATACTGTGGATCAGCACCAGATAGCTTGTGTGTTTTTATGCCAACCGAATGCCTAGCACTGATATACATATGTACAGATACAGAAAGTACCATTCAAAACAGTTTAAATCATTGACGTTAAAATTGTACACGAGTGTCACTTAATTTTTCTAGATAGTACAAAAGTAGGGAAAGCTTTGTTGTGAAACAATTCTTTAATGAACATATCTGGGATGGATGCTAGTTTGGTTATAGACTACTGATAGTGACAACACCACACCACCTCCCACACAACAGATACCATCCTACAGTACATTTGGACAGAGACAAACATATTTATACACACAAAACACATTCCCATTGGTGATTAAGTTTGAATGCTATATTTTATATACATACATACTGTACACATGTCATTACACTGGTACACACAGTATGTCTACACTGACAGACACAACCTTACTGCAGTTAGTCTGCTGCAGAACCTGAATCAATACATTGACTTTGTCCAGAGTCAGTCCTACAGTAGTACTACAGTACTATGACATAGAACACTGGTGCTATAGTGCACTTTACAATACACACTTCATATCAGTGTACTCGATAACATGGAAATACGTCCAAACAGAAACATAGAACCACAGAGCTCTGCTTAATGCCTTATAATTCAAGAATTATTCATGGAAGTGCTTTTACAGGACTTAAAAACTAATACTTGTGGCGCTTCATGAAGGAAGGAGGGTTTAGAAATATGAAGTATTTAGAACCACTTGATGCTCCGCTGGAATGAAAGGTAAACCATGGTCAGATTCACTCAATACGGGAATGATATAAAAACCTTGTTGGTTTGGTGCTGGAATAAGTTTATAGTAGAGTTTGGTGTTGTGATTGGTGGTGTGTTTAGTGTGTGTTTTATGTGTGTTGGGTGGTGTGTTTAGTGTGTGTGTGTGTGTGTGTGTGTGTGTGTGTGTGTGTGTGTGTGTGTGTGTGTGTGTGTGTGTGTATGGGGCGTGTTTGGTGTGTTTGTCCTGTGTTTGGTTCGGTGTCAGCTCCTCTCTCATTTTACATGAACACTACATGCACACATTTAATTTCTAACAATAATTAATATATCAAGACTTCTGGGACCTAAATCAGACAGTCAGAGGATCAAGGTGTCTCCCACCAATGCAGGACCTCTGATCATACAAACATAGTTCTTCTATTGCCCTCTGCTGAGTTCCTTCATATTGGGAAAGGCCTTCATGATTCATACTGGGATCAATACTGGGATGGCTTCACAGTCACACACGTGCACACACAAAGACAGATACTTCAAAGTTAACATAAACTGTATACAGGACAAAGGAGTTGACCGAGCATGGCAGCTAAGTTTTAATATGACCTCCTGGATTTCGTAATAAACTTGTTTGTCAGACATTTAAGTAACAGTAAAATAACATGAATGGCCCTTGAATAATAAAACATGA
>JAXIVH010000025.1:5254235-5276735 GCA_036785325.1 Urophycis tenuis | reverse complement strand
CAATATTACTACACAACAGTACTCGACATAACAATACCAACACTACCCAACACAACGGTACTACACAACACTACTCTACAAAATACTATTACACTACTACTACTACACTACAACACAACACCACCATACAACACGACTACACAAGACTACTACCTCACACTACTTTACACAGTACTGCTACACAACATCACCACACAAACTACACAACTGTACCGCACAACACATCTAGACACTACTACACACAATTACTACACAACACTACTACACGACTGCTACACAACATTAGTCGCCACAACACTACTCTTCAAAACATCACCACACAACAGTCCAACACAACCCTACTACACAAGACTGCAGTGTGTTGTGTACCCAAGTCTACACAACACTACTTTCCGGTATTATGACACAACACTACTATGAAACACTATTCTACACAACCTCACTGCACAAACCTACTACACAAAGCTATGCTACCAACACTAGCATACAACACTACTACACAACAATACTTCACCACATTACACAACAGTACTCTACACAACATCACTACGCAACATCATTATACAACCCTGCTACACTACAGTACGATAAACACTACTTCCACACAAAACAACTATAGAATACTACAAAGCAAAGGTACTACACAACACCACTTCATAGCACCAGTCTACACAACACTACTCTTCAAAACATCACTACCCAACATACCCAACCCTACTGCACATCACTACTCTACACATCGCTGCTACTGCTACTGCTACAGCAGCAGTAGCTCAGTGGGTAGAGCGGGTGGACAGAGCGGGTCGTCCACTAACCGTAGGGTCGGCGGTTCGATCCCCCTCCTCCAACTGTCTACATGTCGAACCCCATACATGTACTGATTGTATTTCGCTTTGGACAAGAGTTTCTGCTAAATGCCCCTTTACCCTTTAGTACTACTACACATTGTGTAGTAGTAGTGTTGTGTAGTACACAACAGTACTAAATAACACAACACTACAAACACTACTTAACAAAATGACACTGCACTGGCACACAGTGCGGCCACACAGCAGCATTACAGGTCTGTTGTGATGGGATGACAACAGTGTTTATCACGCGTCGCCATCAGACACTGAAACTGTCCTCCGTGCAGACAGCAAAACTAGTCTCCTATCTCCACCATCACCTGAGATGATCTAGAAACCAGAGAAGAATCGTCATGAGATATGAATCATATTATGAATGTAGTTTGAAACAGATTAAGATTAAATTAGGTTAGACTAACCTTTCTTAGCCATGACTTGCTCGATAATAACCTGTTTCTGTTGTTAATAGTTACTATAGTTACTCTTTCTTCTTAATGACCTGTCTCTGTACTGTCTCACCCCTACCTGCTCCTTAGTGACCTGTCTCTGTACTGTCTCACCCCTACCTGCTTCTTAGTGACCTGTCTCTGTACTGTCTAACCCCTACCTGCTCCTTAGTGACCTCTGTACTGTCTCACCCCTACCTGCTCCTTAATGACCTGTCTCTGTACTGTCTAACCCCTACCTGCTCCTTAGTGACCTCTGTACTGTCTCACCCCTACCTGCTCCTTAATGACCTGTCTCTGTACTGTCTAACCCCTACCTGCTCCTTAGTGACCTCTGTACTGTCTCACCCCTACCTGCTCCTTAATGACCTCTGTACTGTCTCACCCCTACCTGCTCCTTAGTGACCTGTCTCTGTACTGTCTAACCCCTACCTGCTCCTTAATGACCTGTCTCTGTACTGTCTCACCCCTACCTGCTCCTTAATGACCTGTCTCTGTACTGTCTAACCCCTACCTGCTCCTTAATGACCTGTCTCTGAACTGTCTAACCCCTACCTGCTCCTTAATGACCTGTCTCTGAACTGTCTAACCCCTACCTGCTCCTTAATGACCTGTCTCTGTAACATCTACTGATCTGATCTGAAACCATTTACCTTTTGGCTATTTTTATTGTCTTATTATTACATGCACAAAAAAAGACATGAACACAGAGCCTTATGCATGTACACACACACACACACACACACACACACACACACACATAAGTGATGGATGGTGATTATTAACCATCCATGCTGTTCATGTTCATTTAGTTTTTCACAGTGTAGTGATAATAACCATTTGTATTGATAATTAACAATACAATGGTAATTGTATGCTGCTCATACCTCACTAGGTCACTTTACTTTTGCTGTTGTACTGTACTACTTACTGTACAAATCCCCTGCATTATCCCAGCCTATTATTTATTACCACAATGTACACACTGTAATTACCCAGACACCCATCTATGCTGCTCTATACTGTACTGTATATATATATATATATATATATACAGTAGTATCTGTTTACTGTTCACTCTACAGGGCCACTGTTTACTTTACTACTCACATTGCACTATTCACTATTCAAGAGCTTTGCATCCTGCACCCTAAGAGCTTTTCTTTGCACTTCTGATCAGAACGACCACAACATTTTGTTGTCTCTGTACTTGTACTCTGCACAATGACAACACAGTTGATTCTAATCTAATCTAACAGAACACCAAGGAAACAGATGCAGCCACAGCCAGGGCATCTGCCTCAAACCACTTCACCATCTCACACTCTTTTTCTCACTCTTTCTTTCTCTCTTAAACATTCACTCACTCTCTCTCTCTGAGGGTGTGCCACTCTTCTGGGAACGCATTCTACACATGACATCATTCATCAGCCCTTAATCACATCAGCAACGATGACATCACTGAGATGAAGCCCAAGATGTCTGCAAGCACATCTGGACTAGCCCGAACACATCTGGACTAGCCTGAAATCATCTAGACCACCCTCTACACATCTACACTAGCCTGAACACATCTGGGCTACCCTCTACAAATCTGAACTAGCATGAGCATATCTGGCCTAGCATGTACACATCTGGACTAGCCTCTACACATCTGGATGAGCCTATACACATCTCGACAAGCCTGAGCACACCTTGACTACCCTCTGCACATCTGGACTTGCCTCTACACTTCTGGACTAGCCTGAACACATCTTGACTACCATCTACACATCTGGACTAGCCTGTTCACATCTGGACTAACCTCTACACATCTGGACTTGCCTGAACACATCTGAACTGGCCTCTACACATATAGACTAGACTCTACACATTTGGACCAGCCTGTTTGCATCTAGACTAGCCTCCACACATCTGGCCTAGCCTGCACACATTTGGACGAGCCTGAACACATCTGGCCTAGCCTGCACACATTTGGACGAGCCTGAACACATCTGGACTAGCCTGAACACATCTGGACTATCCTAGTATAAAGGACCTACCAAGGTCTTAGAGTCCACATCCACCCTGTTCCCCAAGATCAACTCCTCTCATCGTCTTCTCTCAAGGTCTGCGTCCTGGTGACCCATGACTCCTCTACGAGGAGTTAGACAACACTTATTCTCAGCATCACTTGGAAGAAGCAGAGTTGAGCATTAATACTTCATGAATATTAATAATGTAAATTCTCACATTGTCAAACCATGGAAAGTTATACACTAGGATACACGTGCGTACATGTACCGTACATGTACCTAGTGTGTACATGTATTTAGTGTGTATGTGTATTTAGTGTGTATGTGTATTTAGTGTGTACGTGTATTAGTGTGTACGTGTTTAGTGTGTACATGTATTTAGTGTGTACGTGTAAGTTTGGAATTTGAACATGATAACTGCTGAGTTGATTCATAGAAAAACAAATGGGAGACATTCTGACTCCACAGGTCTAAATGATACTACACACACATCATACACACAGACGTGTGTGTGTGTGTGTGTGTGTGTGTGTGCGTGTGTGTGTGTGTGTGCGCACATCTGATCACTCTCTCAACTTTTCTCTCTCTCTTTCTCTCTTTCTGGTTCTGTCTTTTAAACATACTTCCTGCATGAGCCATCACACACACACACACACACACACACACACACACACACACACACACACACACACACACACAGGACAAAACGAGAATACCAATAGTCCATCCACAACCACTTAATTTAATATCTGATCTGATCTGACAGGTTATATGTGAATTGGTGATGTTATAAATAATAAAGTTAATGGAAGATCTTAAAGATTTTACGTTGTGTTATGTGCAACAGATGTGAAGCTAGATATTATATATGGATCCTATTTCATAGCTAAATAAATAAGTTATAGATATGAAATAGAATAGATGATAGTAGATCAGATGTTATGTGTATCAGATTTGATGTTCTACATGTGACATATACTTTATAAAAGCAGATGTGATGTTCTCGCTATTATAGTTGATATATAGTTTATAATACATCAGAGGTTATGTTCTACATATTATATATAGTGTATTATATAGTCAATGTATATATAGTTTAATATGTATATCAATCAGATTTGTTCGAGCAGACACAAATGTTCCAGCTTCCCAGCGCCCCGGACCAGATCCGCGCGAAAATCGAGAAAGATGTAATGTTTTCTCTGACTGACCCACCAGTGCGTCCCCACTCACGTCCTCTGTTCTCTAACACGCACACTGGTTCTGATAACCACCCGCTAGATCCCACCCTCTGCCCGGGACGCGCCGCTCATCCCCCAGCATCCACGCCGCTGTTGAGTCGCTCACCCCCGGGGCGCAGCCAGCATCTGCTTACTCCATCACAGCTCAATCTGCCCCGGACGCGTCCCAGCTGCGTCTACGTGGCAGATTCGGCACTTTGATTGCGTAAAAGTCCCCTTGCGAGCATCCGAAAGCCAAGTTGTTGAACTGAGTAGAAAACGTTTCTCAACACTGCCGGAGATGTTTAAGTGAAGCAGACTGGCTATACTTACAGGGTCCTTTTCAGCTCGAGCGGTGCGGAGTTCAGCCCAACACTTTGACTCGCTGTGCGTAAAATTCCTCCAACTGCAGATTTTTCAGCTCGTCTACAGAGACATCTGGTTGTTATCCGAATCCAAAACAGACACGTGGGATCTTCTCATTTTACCCTTTCTACGATGACTTTCTTCTCCTCTTGGTTTCTGTGCAGCAGATAGACTGTCTCTGTCCGTCCCGCGCCGTGCCTCCCTCTCACACACACCGCCGCTCCTACACGAGAGGACCTTTGTCTGCTGGTGACGTCACGCGCGGACACGCACGCACACACACACACACACACACACACACACACACACACACACACACACACACACACACACACACACACACACACTGTGTACTCACGCGCGCCCGCGCCTAGACACAGTTCGGAGTTGTTCGTGTCTCCCTCGGTGCGTAATTGGAAACACATTCAGCAACTTGTTAAGAAAAGGAGAGACAGGAAGGGAGGGGGAGGGGGAGAGATTCAAAGACATATTGTGTTCTCAACCTTCTAGCAGTACTACTTCTATACTACTAATACTACTATAATACTATTACTACCATGTTGCCTGTCTCACAGAGTTACTCTGGTTCATAAAACTCTGTTCTCTTTCCAGGGTGTAAGTGTAGCAAAACCGAAGTGCCATGGTAGTACCACAATACTACTGATTACTACTGCAGTAGTACTGTAGTAGATGTTTAATACTGCTGGCACCAGCCAGGGGGGAGAAACATAGGACGATACTTCATGACATTTTAGTGAACTTCATTTAGTGAACGATATGTAAATCTGTCACTGTTATCTATGACCTGAGCATATAACCCAGCATAGAGCTTTCCAGTTAGGTCATAGGTCAAGATGTCTATTCCCTGTGTGACTCACTAGGATGAGCAAGGCACTAACACAGCAGAATAGGGGTTCTATTCCATGTGTAGCTCACTAGGATAAGGAAAGCACTAACACTGCAAAGTTCATGACTGATTCTCTCTGTCGATCAGGAGTAAGAATATATGCACTTTAGATAAAGGCCTTCACCAAATGTTGGATCATTATGCCAATACCACTTTTGGGCTGTGATAGTCTAGTGGTTGGGATGTCCCACGCGAAAGGTTCTGGGTTCAATCCCCAATATTCACAGTCTCCCTGTAAGCATCAAATGAGCAAGATGCCCTCAAACCCCTTCCTGCTTAATAATGACCTGTCTCTGTACTGTCTAACCCCTACCTACTCCTTAATGACCTGTCTCTGTACTGTCTAACCCCTACCTGCTCCTTAATGACCTGTCTCTGTACTGTCTAACCCCTACCTGCTCCTTAATGACCTGTCTCTGTACTGTCTAACCCCTACCTGCTCCTTAATGACCTGTCTCTGTACTGTCTAACCCCTACCTACTCCTTAATGACCTGTCTCTGTACTGTCTAACCCCTACCTACTCCTTAATGACCTGTCTCTGTACTGTCTAACCCCCACCAGCTCCTTAATGTCTCTATCTAACCCCTACCTGCTCCTTAATGACCTGTCTCTGTACTGTCTAACCCCTACCTGCTCCTTAATGACCTGTCTCTGTACTGTCTAACCCCTACCTGCTCCTTAATGACCTGTCTCTGTACTGTCTAACTCCTACCTGCTCCTTAATGACCTATCTCTGTACTGTCTAACCCCTACCTGCTCCTTAATGACCTGTCTCTGTACTGTCTAACCCCTACCTGCTCCTTAATGACCTGTCTCTGTACTGTCTAACCCCTACCTGCTCCTTAATGACCTGTCTCTGTACTGTCTAACCCCTACCTGCTCCTTAATGACCTGTCTCTGTACTGTCTAACCCCTACAGACAGACAGACAGACAGACAGACATACTTTATTGATCCCTGAGGGAAATTGTCTTCGTGACAAAACTCCAGTTGAAAAAAGAGGACACTCTACGTATAGTAGAGTGTTAGAAAATATAAATATAAATATATAAGGAGACCTAAATAAAAATATAAAACCTATGTAAAAATAAAAGTATAAACCTATGTACAAATATAATGTAACCTATGTGACAAAATATATAAAAATGTACATCAAGAAATGATAATATACATAAATGTACATACATCCAGGCATACACTACAAGGTAATAGCATACACTAGGATGTAGCATGTCGGATTTTTGTAAAGACCAGTTGTGCAGAGATGACCAGATGACCAGTTGTGTAGTAAATCACAGTCATGCAGTGAAATGACCAGTTACCTGCTCCTTAATGACCTGTCTCTGTACTGTCTAACCCCTACCTGCTCCTTAATGACCTGTCTCTGTACTGTCTAACCCCTACCTGCTCCTTAGTGACCAGTCTCTGTACTGTCTAACCCCTACCTGCTTAATAATGACCAGTCTCTGTACTGTCTAACCCCTACCTGCTCCTTAATGACCTGTCTCTGTACAGTCTAACCCCTACCTGCTCCTTAGTGACCAGTCTCTGTACTGTCTAACCCCTACCTGCTCCTTAATGACCTGTCTCTGTACTGTCTAACCCCTACCTGCTCCTTAATGACCTGTCTCTGTACTGTCTAACCCCTACCTGCTCCTTAATGACCTGTCTCTGTACTGTCTAACCCCTACCTGCTCCTTAATGACCTGTCTCTATACTGTCTAACCCTTACCTGCTCCTTAATGACCTGTCTCTGTACTATCTAACCCCTACCTGCTCCTTAATGACCTGTCTCTGTACTGTCTAACCCCTACCTGCTCCTTAATGACCTGTCTCTGTTCTGTCTAACCCCTACCTGCTCCTTAATGACCTGTCTCTGTACTGTCTAACCCCTACCTGCTCCTTAATGACATGTCTCTGTACTGTCTAACCCCTACCTGCTCCTTAATGACCTGTCTCTGTACTGTCTAACCCCTACCTGCTCCTTAATGACCTGTCTCTGTACTGTCTAACCCCTACCTGCTCCTTAATGACCTGTCTCTGTACTGTCTAACCCCCACCAGCTCCTTAATGTCTCTATCTAACCCCTACCTGCTCCTTAATGACCTGTCTCTGTACAGTCTAACCCCTACCTGCTCCTTAATGACCTGTCTCTGTACTGTCTAACCCCTACCTGCTCCTTAATGACCTGTCTCTGTACTGTCTAACCCCCACCAGCTCCTTAATGTCTCTATCTAACCCCTACCTGCTCCTTAATGACCTGTCTCTGTACAGTCTAACCCCTACCTGCTCCTTAATGACCTGTCTCTGTACTGTCTAACCCCTACCTGCTCCTTAATGACCTATCTCTGTACTGCCTCACCCCCACCAGCTCCTTAATGTCTCTATCTAACCCCTACCTGCTCCTTAATGACCTGTGTCTGCATTCACTGTCTAGTCCCTAGCTGCTCCTTAAAGGATTTTGGTTTGTTTAGATCCGCGGTTAATGATTTACATCGTCTATGTCCAGTAAATCAGCTTTCTGTACTTCCTCTGCAATTACTACCTCCACTTGCACTATCTGTGTTTTGTTTACTGTTGTTACTTACTGTTTACTCTCACTTTAAAACTGTCCATCAATATTGCACTACTCATGTACAACACTGCATCTTAATCGCTCCTTTGCACTTCTGGTTAGATTGCCGACTACATTTCTGTACTTGTACTCTGCACAATGACAATAAAGTTGAATCTAATGTCATCTAATCTAATTTGAGTTCTGTTTCAATTCATCCCCTCTTACGCTGTGGCTGTGTTCCAAAACTGGGCAGTTGGTTTCCTTGATATGCTATCCATATTTTGAACAAGTGATAAGCAGCTCCAAACGCTGCATCTTCAATGCATACAAGCTGCTTTGGCTCCACAGTTGTCTCCAACAGTGCCCACAAATGAACCATTCCAGAAGTTTTGAGACAGAAGAGAGTATGGTCTCACTATCTATCTCAGCATGACAGAATGCCGCATTTTAAGGGTGAAAGTGTGAGAAGTTATCTGAGTGCAGAGCAACATTTCAATAAGTCACAAAGGGGAAGTGATGTTTTTTAACCACTTCATCACCAGGCCTAATTTTTTTTCTGAAAAGAACATACCCAAAGTAAGTAGAGTATATCTCCACAACTTCAAGGGATGTAATATGTAATCTGTAATCTGTAATATGTAATCTGGACACCAGAGGAAAGATAACAGCAGTGGGAAGTGGAGGTTAGTGCCAGTTTTTATTTCTGCCTGAAATAAATCTAATATTTTAGATTGAATTACCTGGATCAATAGTTTCTACAAATAAATCAATATATCATAATATAATATCATAAATATAAATAAATAAATAATAAAAGTAAACAAAAAGTGTAAAACACAGCAAAGAGGTTCACTTCAGTGTGGGAATGGGAATCTTCAAGAGGAAGTGGAAGACCACACCACCCTCAACTGTCAGCTTATCAGATACAGTGCTCAGAATGGTGTGTCAGCATTGTTGGATGCAGTACTAGACGCTACAAGCATACTGTGCAAATGCATAGTGCAAATACACAGCATTTGGTCATAACATCTTTCTAACTAATCTAAATATTGCTCTATGTAGACATCCATGCATCCCCTCATCATCCATCATGCTTGTTGCTAACATTGCAACAGCCTCCTTCAGAAGCTATCAGGATGGTAACGTCTCTACAGCCTCCTTTAACAGAGGTGCATGATTGTCCTTGTTGATGCTGAACTCCTGAGTGTTGTCCGATGATAAACACAAATAAAGTGCTCATATATGAAATCCATTGAAAACGCCATAAAATAGTCAATAGAAGACATAGATAGAGTTTTAACATCACACATTTGTCATCCTGACACAGTATGAGTAGCTTAATAGCATTATTAGCATGTGAACAGAACCACCACAGTAGGTTAGCCTGTATTGCTGCGTATAGCATAATTAACATGCTAATAGCTGTGCCACAGTAGGTTAGCTTGTAATGTAGCATGACATGAGGAGCAGGCTAGGGTGGAGGAATTCTAGTTTAGCGTGTTAGCATGGAAAAGACATTAGCGTCCACAGAAAGATCTTTAATTTGGGGAACTAGGCTGAGGTTAGCATCAGGAAACAGTTCGCTCAGGTTAGCATCGGGAAACAATTACACCAACTCAAACCCCAACTCCACCTCTACCTCTCTTTCCCCTCATCTACCCCTCCCTCCCCTCAATCTCTCCCCTCCCTCTCTCTCTCTATATGTTTCTGCTGACAGTCTGTCTGTCTGGCTGCATTTTTCTATTCCTGATTTTCTTTCTTTTTTCAATGTCCCTCAGTCCTCCCTTTCCTTCCTTTCTACCTTTCTCTCTCCCTACCCTTTCCTTTCTGCTCCATACCCCTGCACGCACACACACACACACACACACACACACACACACACACACACACACACACACACACACACACACACACACACGCACACACACACACACACGCACACACGCACACACGCGTGCACACCCTCCAACAACCCCCCACACACTGTAAAGTGGTGGAAAATTCCAATTCAATAAAGCTTAAGTTGGTTTATGAGTGTGTGTACGTGTGTGTTTGGGTGCAACCACCAAACACACACCAAACACACCACTAAACACACCAAACACACCCTCAAACACACACTAAAAGCACACCAAACATATACCAAACCCCAAGCACATCAACCACACACCAAACACACACAACACATACAAAACATGGGAGTGGGATCAGCCCTACTCAGATCAGAAAAATGACCTCTTCTTGGATTCAAGAAAGTCACATTTAACTCCCTCAGACACACACGCCATACAAACCAAACACACCAGCAAACACAAACGATACCAAAGAGACAGGGAGAGAGAGGAAACGAGAAGAGTGGCACAAAGGTAAAAGGAGCTATTGTTAGATTCAGCAAACACACATCAAACCCACATCAGACACATTAAACACCCACCAAACACATACAAACTACATCACCAAACACACAAAACACAAAAACTACATCACCAAACACACAGCAAATACACCACCATCACACACTGATGCAAATGCTCCAATATACACACGAACACACACACACACACACACACACACACACACACATAAACATTGAGGTATGTGTGTATGTTTGTGTGCGTGCGTGGGTGCATACTAGAGGGGTTATGATCTGAGTTGTTCCATGTAAACACAGGCAAAGAAAGGTGAGAGAGAGAGAGAGAAGCAGAGAGAGAGAGAGAGGGAGAGAAGAAAGGTGTGAGAGAGAGAGAGAAAGGGGGGTGAGAGAGCGGGAGAGAGAGAGCTAGAGGAAATGCAGCCCTACAGAGGTAAAAGGACCTCTTGTTAGATTCAACAAAGTCACATTTAACTCTCGGACACACACCCACACACCACACACAGATATATATAACACAAATAATGACACTGTGTGTGTGTGTGTGTGTGTGTGTGTGTGTGTGTGTGTGTGTGTGTGTGTGTGTGTCTGTTTGAGTCTGTGTGTGTGGAGGGGGGGGTATGTATGTTACTCTGTGTGAGATTCCATTTGGTATGTCAAGAATGTGTGAGAAAACACACACACACACACACACACACACACTCTCTCTCTCTCTGATTCCCACATGTGATGCTGCACATCAAAGAGATGACACTTGGTAGCAAGGTCAGAGGTCAAGATCTCCTCAGGAGGTCCAATGTGTGTGTGCGCGTGCACGTGCATGTGTGTGTGTGTGTGTGTGTGTGTGTGTGTGTGTGTGTGTGTGTGTGTGTGTGTGTGTGTGTGTCTGTGTGTGTGTGTGTGTGTGTGTGTGTGTCTGTGTGTGTATGTGTGTGGTTCTGCCCTTAATGCTCTGGGGGTGTGTCCTTTAAATGTCAATAAATTGAGAAATTGTCCCATTCCACAATAAATTACATTTTCTAAGTCTGTATGTATTGGTGTTAATAGACTTTTTTTTCGCATTGTTTTATTGGGTAACTGGCTATGGTCTAAAACGATAAGTAAATCTGCATGTGTGTGAAATGCACAAGAAATGCAGAACATACCTGGTCAGAGCATAACACACCTAGTCAGAACATGACATACCTGATCAGAACATAACATACCTGGTCAGAACATAACATACCTGGTCAGAACATAACATACCTGGTCAGAACATAACATACCTGGTCAGAACATAACACACCTGGTCAGAACATAACACACCTGGTCAGAACATAACACACCTGGTCAGAACCTACAACCCGGTCAGAGCATAACACACCTGGTCAGAACATACCAGCAAGCTATTAGGCTACAACAAGTCAAATCACTTTTCAGTTTCTGGGGGAAAAAATCCAGTGTAAACAATAGAAAGACTTAATAATATGTTTGACCTTTCAGCCTCCATATCAAACCTAAAGGCCTCCAATTGAAAAAGGTCCCAAAAATAACAACAATGGCAAATGGTTTGACAATGCGTATACAAACCTAAGAAAGAAAAAGAAAGGAGCCTATCAGAGCAGTAAAGATATGAGCCCATGTGCCAGACAATATTATGTTGTGGTTGTCTGGCACTGTTGATGGGTGACAAAAAAGGAACCATCAACTTGCACATCAGAACATCACATACATACTATATATAAATCAACAAAAACTATTTCATTCAACAGAAGTATGACGAAGTAAGTATAAAATGGAAGTGTATGGGTAAACCACTTCACAGTGGTTTACCCATACACTTCCATTTTATCATCATTCATGACTCATGACTTCTCTTCAGCCCAACAGAGAAGAAGAAACAGCACCTTCAGGAATTACAACCTACATTCTCTTACATTTCCTCACTGACAATAATGTCAGCTTTTTATCAAATGATCATACAGCAGACCATATTTTCACCCAAATTGGAAAGCAAAAACAATGAAAACCTAATTATTCTCCTGTTTTATTTATTTTAAAAAGCTTTCATTACAATTGTGCACAATGGTCTGCTGTACACATGGGAAGTTGTGTTGGAAGAGAAACCTATGACATCAAAAGTCTGTATCAACAGGTGTGCTGTTAAGATTGTCAATGAACACACAGACTTGTAAACACACAGGGATGCAGCTTGAGTCACACCCTCTTCAGCATGAATTGATAAATACATGAGAGCAGTATGCAGCACCTGGCATCCCCTAGTAGACACATTGGGCAAACGCCTTCTCTTTTCACCTTGATCTTGAATTAGCATGCTAATTCAAATCTGACTCACCGTATTGGACTCTGTAATAGAAGCCATTTTCCTTTATTGTTGTGAGGGCTGGGGTCCACTTGCCAACCGAGATTTTATGAAATGGGACAAACACCATATTGATGCCCACTAATTACCAAAAAAATTAAACATAGCATTTACATTTCCTAATCCACTGACACTGCCATGCTCCATCACAAAGCCTCACCTACACAGCGACTCTAAGAGAGGACCTCTAAGCCTGCTTCTTCTGGGTCTCTGTTCGTAAACACAAGTATAGCCTGGAGAGAAACTCCATCATACTAAAGTATAGGAAAACTAAAGGAAAACTGACACATCTGACACATTGGAAAGAATTGCCCAACAAACTGAGCAAATGAGAATGTCATTTGGCTCTAAACTGAGAATACACAGTGGCAGAATACTCAGAAACCAATGAAATTTTTGACTATGTTCAGACCTAGTGAGCTCCTTGGAGGAGACAGACAGAGATGATGAGGTGGAAACTGAGCTGCACTTTGTAACCACCTGCAAACAGCACCAAGAAATCTCAGACACATTCTTCCCAGATTACAAACACCCAAAAGGATTTTGAAAACATGTCTAATGACCAAAAGCGCGTCCATATCTGCTGGGTGAAGGACAGCAGTGAGCAAACACAGCTGCAAGCTTAGTGAGCTGTCGTCACAGGAAAGGATGTCCAGTGACATACAACCACTGTAAAGACTGTCAATCATCTGTGTATTACCTCGCTATCTGCAGCGGGCATCGCTGTACATAAACATCCTGTACATACAGACAGAACAGACACCTTTACGTCCATTTGTAAAATATACCTCCATTTTGTTGCATTGTTTACAGAGTTCTCGCTTATTTGTATCTATATATTATTTATGTTTTTTGATTGCACTGCATTGTCCATTTTATTTTTTTATTTCAACGTATCTTCACTCACATCTGTACATCTTTTAACAGCATGAGCAAAATGTTTCTGTTTTTAGTTCAAGTTAAGTTAGTTTGGTTAATTAAATGTACAGTCGTAGTTAAATCTTTTGTTGCGCGTTGAATTGTTACTTATCCCTGTTCACACATTTCTTTATTCTGTGTGAACAGATACAGACTTTAGTAACTACTGTTTTTTTCATTTCTTACTCGCTTTGGCAATGTAACTTATGTTTCCCTTGGCATTGTAGCCCTGAGAATGAGAGAGAGAGCTAAGAGAGGAGAGAGGGAGAGAGAGAGAGAGAGAGAGAGAGAGAGAGAGAGAGAGAGAGAGAGAGAGAGAGAGAGAGATTGTTTGAATGTTTGAGGGAGGAGACGCTTTAGAACAGATGTTTGTTTATTGGTGGCATATTTGTTTGTTGCCCAGTAATGACATCATTTAGGAGGTGTTTATGGGTAATGTAGTTATACAGATTTCTAGTTTAAACTTTTAAGAAACGTAAGCAGGAGGGATTTAAAAAAGTTGCTCACTCTTAAAAATACTCACCAACCCACCAAGCACTGTATGTGTGTGAGTGTGTGTGAGTGTGTGTGTGTGTGTGTGTGTGTGTGTGTGTGTGTGTGTGTGTGTGTGTGTGTGTGTGTGTGTGTGTGAGTGTGTGTGGGTGTGTGTGTGTGTGTCTGTGTGTGCGTGCGTGCGTGCGTGCGTGCGTGTCTGTGTGTGTGTGTGTATGAGAGAGAGAGAGTGAGAGTGTTCTGGGGTACAGACGAGGATTGTTCTTTGTGGGTGTTAGCTTTCAGGACAGGAAGTGCAGGTTCAGTTCGGGGGAGGGAGGGATGAGGAGGAGGGGTCAGTCTGGCTCCATCTGTTCAAATACCAGAACCCTTCAGTTCACACAGGAAGCGTATGTGTGCTGTTTTATAAAGTGTGTGTGTGGTGTGTGTGTGTGTGTTAGTATGTGTAAGTGACTGTTTTATGGTGTGTATGCATTAGTGTGTGTGTGTGTGTGTGTGTGTGTGTGTGTGTGTGTGTGTGTGTGTGTGTGTGTGTGTGTGTGTGTGAAAGACAAATGTACAACTGTATCTCTTATTAAATGTGAAATATGATCAATGTGCTTCCAGAGCATCTGTTATCTGTAGGTCTGCTCTGCTTTCATTGGCTTAGGCTGATGTCATAGCATGACGTCATGGCCGGACACTTCATATCTTCAACTACTTTGCTACTATTCCTAAACCGTGTCCCAGTAGAGGAGAGAGAGGGAGATAAGGTGAGAAGGAAAAAGGAGAGGAGAGAAAGAGAAAAGGTGGAGAGAGAGGGCACAGAAATGACATGCCTGGCAGAGCAGCAAGGAGACGCCTGGTAGGAGAGTAGTATTGTAGTAGTAGAATAGTAGTAGTAGTATAGTAGTGTAGTATAGTATAGCATACTAGTATATAGTATAATGAAATACCTGGTACCAGAGGAGTAGCCAATTTAGCATGTATTGATCCGCTCAGTTTGAACAGCTTTGTCAACTGGGTGGTTCTCTGCATGTCCTACAGCGCCCTCTTCTGGGGGATGAACACATTACAACTGTTCTCTTCTCCCACGGCCCGTCATCATCATCGTCATGTTAACGTGAACTCTTGTCTTACCTTGGCTTGAGGCTGCCGGGGTTCCCATGCCATGAGGGAGGAGCCAGTTGTCATGTCATGAAGCATGTGGACGGCTGGCTGTGTGGTTCATGTCCTGGGTGAAGGATGGGATGAAGGATGGGCCGGGGCCGGTCGCAGCCAGGTCGGTAAGTACATGTCATCCTTGTTTGTGTTGTTTGTATAGTTGTGGTAGCAAAGGCCTTGTGGAGTGATGACAGAACCCATTGACTTGGTTTCAGAGGATGGGACCCACAACAGAACCCTGAGGGACTACCGGAGTAAGACTAAAAAGATCCAACGATTCTTTCCAGGCCACCCTGTAAGTGTGGTCCGTGAGGTAGGGTGTGAATAGGGCGAGTGCAGAACCTGAGATTCACCTGAGGTTCACTGTGTGCAAGGCTGCTGAAAGGGCCAGCAGAATGACAGCAGAGGAGGGGGAGGCTGTTCTAGCAGTGGGACGTTTCTCTGTGATGGCAAGGAGGCCAGTCTCAGTTGAGAGGCATACCTTGAATCCAGACTTGTGAGAGTCCAGAAGTCTGTTGTGGTGGAGGTACGCAGAGAGTTGGGAAAAGTCTGCATGTTCAAATGTTCTGGAGATAGATAGTTAACAGTAAAATAGAAGAGGGACAGACTGGCAATTCCTTCCATCAGATGGGTTGAGTGTGGGTGTTTTTAAAAAAGGGTTCACTCTTTGGAGAAAAAAAAAAAAACAGCCAACAAAGAGTCTATGACATTGGTAAGGAAAGGAAGGAGCAATTGACTGGAGAGGATGAGAGGGGATGGGGTTGAGAGGGCAGGTTGTTGGCTGGCGGGAGGTGACCTGGGATCACACCTTATTGGGGGAGGGTGGTGATGAGGAAGGAATAGTTGGAGATGAAGAGATGGCTACAGGAAAGGTGATGACAGCAGGTTGGAGGGGAAATGAGGAGCGTATGTCATCTATGTCATCTTTTTGACAAAGTAGTTTACAAAATCGCCCGGTGGTGGAGAGGAGGGCGGTCGGGAGGTGGAGGCGGGGCTGAGGAAGGTGGAGAACATCTGAGTGACTCTTAACCTTCAACAGTTAATTTCCTCCCAACCATATATAATTACTTGTTTCAATAAGTGGTTACAATATTTGTATAAATGTACGAATGCATTTCATGCTATTTCAAGTTAATTCAAACTGAATTAATAAACTAATTAATAATTAGACATTTGTTTCACATGTAGGCTGATTTGGTTTGATTGCATGTATCTAAGGATCATTTAACCAACCAAAGTAATAAGGCCCAACATTACAACAAGTTATAGCCCTACATAATTTAGGTCAGTAAAAGTAAGACAAAACATCCCAAATAAATCCCAAATAAATTATTACCTCACGCAAACATACCATACGGTCCTCAACACAGTCCTCAATCAACAATATAAGTCCCAGTTCCCATGTGCTCTGAACGCAACACAAAACAACACGCCTGAATTCGCGTGACGTCACGAGGGGCCGGGAGATCCCAGAAGTTACAGGAGATGGGCGGGACTAAACTCTCGAACCGAAACTCCATGTTATAACATGTATTATATATGAACAACAACAACAAAACAGCAATAATGTTCTTACCATAAATTCAAGTGTTTAAATGAATCACCTATAGGCACGCACACATAGACAGACATAAGCGCACGCATAAATGCCGTGATCTATTAATTTAAAATAAGTCTCTTTCTCTCTATCTTTAACATCTTCTCGCTCTCCCTCTCTCTCCCATGCAGTTGCCTGCTGCGCTGTGTGTGTGGTTATATATGTGTTATATTTGTGTGTGTGTGTGTGTGTGTGTGTGTGTGTGTGTGTGTGTGTGTGTGTGTGTGTGTGTGTGTGTGTGTGTGTGTGTGTGTGTGTGCGTGTGTGCGCGTGTGCGTGTGTGTGTGTGCGTGTGGGGGAGCGTGCCTGTGTGCGTGCGTGCGTGTGTGCGGTGTTTGTGTCTACGTGCGTGCGTACGTAGTTGGATGACGTATTAAACGCTATCCACGTCACTGGCGGTCGTCGCATCGATTCGCCGTCGGCGCACACCCACACACACATACACACACAAACACACACACAAACACACACACACACACACACACACACACACACAAACACACACACACACACACACACACACACACACACACACACACACACACACACACACACACACACCACCACACGCCACACACGCACACACACATGCGACGCGAACGCCACCCCGCAGCCTTTGGGACCCGAGAGGAAAAGAGAAACCGAGTTTTTATTGTTTTATTATTCAACTGATTGTTCCCTTCTCTGCTCCGCCGGACTTTATCTCATCCTCCACCTCTCCTACTTTGGGATCGATCGGTCGGTATCAGTATTGAGGTGTTTGTCCTGCCGATCATACTACTTTGGATCACCGCTGTAGGCCTACGTGATGGGTACGGAGTGTCCGTCTCTCCCTTCGGGCTGGAGGAAGGAGGAGGTGACCCGGAAGTCGGGTCTCAGTGCCGGGAAGACCGACGTCTACTACTATAGGTAATCAATAACAAATTATCAATACGATATCATCGATAATCCCAACACACGTCACTAAGCGAGTTCAAAACAACTCGAAACGTTTACCCCGCGCGCGCGCTTGTGTGTGTGTGTGTGTGTGTGTGTGTGTGTGTGTGTGTGTGTGTGTGTGCGCGCGTGTGTGTGCGCGTGTGTGTGTGTGTGTCGGTGTGTTTGTGTGTCTATGTGCCCGCCTGCGAGAAAAATCAGCTCGATTGCTCAGATATTATATTATTGTCATATATTATATTAGTATTTTATTATATATTATATTGTTATATATTTCATTGCAATTATTGATTATATTAATATTATTAGTAGTAGTATGGTTGAAAAGATTAGAGTTTAAATAGAAATAGAAAGAAATAGAAAGCTTCATTTGTCATTATACACAGTACAATGAAATTCACTGAGCAGCTCCTTAAAAGTGCACACAAAGTAAGCACAATATATTTTAAAAAAAATATGCAGTAAAATTTAAATACACAGTGAAAGACCAGACAGACAACAGCATCAAACGTTGAGCACAGTCCAAGAGCGGTTAGCAGCGTCTTGACAATAGAGGTAGATTATGTCTGGTGGTGAAGTGGTCAGTTTAAATATGTCAGTACAGTTTGTATTAGTGCAGATTTGAGTTCAATGTGGTGACAGCTTTGGGAAAGAAGCTGTTCCTGAGTCTATTTGTTCTGGCATGTATGGACCTGAAGCGCCTGCCAGAGGGCAACAGGTTGAAGCGATGGAAGATGGGTGGTGTCTTCCAGAATGTTCTTATAGATTATCATTATATTACTCAACTTCTCATTTTTGGCTGGCTGAGACCAACTTTACAATTGGTGATTTCAGTTTGTGTATGTGGTATATTATTATATAATGTATTCTTTATGTAGTATATTTGTATGTAAAGCATTGTGTATTTAGCACATTGACATGTTAGTATAAAGTTATATGTTCTATTACTATAACACATAACTTTGTGTTATAACTTTGTGTAACTTTGTGTGTGCTGTGTAGTCCATCAGGGAAGAAGTTCCGTAGCCGGCCCCAGCTGTCTCGTTACCTTGGCGACCGCGCTGACCTGCGATGCTTTGACTTCCGCTCAGGGAAGATGGCCTCTACGGTCAAACACAAGAGCCGTCAGAGACCCCACGACACACTGGCTAAGGTACACACACACACACACACACACACACACACACACCATGGTACCATTTACCATTGGCGTCGCTCCTGCGGAGGTTCACTGTCAGGGCCCGTCTGGGAGAATCTGGCCAGTAGTGCACATTGGAGGAATCCTCAGGCCTTTTTGCCAGGAAGCCCTATCTGCCAGAACTATTTTGTCCAGAAAGCCTTCTGAAGGCACGTTGTGGTGGTGAACGGACCGAACTCAGGACGGGCATCAGGGCTTGTGTCCTGTAGGATGTTGTAGACCTAATAATAATAATACATTTTATTTGGGGGCGCCTTTCAGGAAACCCAAGGACACCTTACAACACTGGAGAAGATAAAAACAATATAATAAAATAGTTAAATAGTTAAAACAAAAACAGCTAGTCATGACAAGACATGACTAGCATGAATAAAACAAGAGGAGACATGTGGTTGGTAGAAGACATGTACATCAATACATGTGTGTGAGGGGAGAATGACACAGTAATACTGTGAAGATGAACCAAGTGGACAGTAGTGGACGGTATACTGAACATTAAATCATCATCACTTTGGTATATTATACCTAATGGAGTAAATGTTAGTGTTTCTTTAATGCAGCCCTAGTGGGGTTGGGTTGAGGCAACACAGCGACTAGCTCCTGGCTTTGTGGCACAGAGAGGGCCACCCATCTCTCAGGGGAAAGACCTCTGTGCGCTTTGGGTTGATTTGAATCAAGCGGCAACATTCCATGCTGAAAAATGAAGCCCATGCGGAAGTGCAAAAACTTGCAGTTCCTCGACTGGCCGCTTGAGGCTGGCTGCAGAAAGGAGTCAACTCCCATAGACACCCATGTTAAAATGTCCAACTTTACAGCCAAAATAAACATGTTTACAGCCTGGTTCAAAAAACGGTTTTGGTGTCTTTCAGTAGTGTTCGAGTCCATGACAACTGTGAGGGGGGTGAATTTTTTTTAGAATCCATTATTTTAATGCACAGAGAAGGATTTATTTTATGAATAATTAAGGGCGTGGTCAACTTGATTGGCAGCTGTCATATGTCATCACGGCATGACCTTCACGGATTCGAGGCTTTGATTGGTCTGGCCGGAGGTAGGCGGGCTTAGAACACGGACTGAAATGGCCAAGATGGCGGCGCCCAGAAGCTCAATTTTAGGCTTCATCTCCGCTGTTAAGAAGTCTATGGGTGACGTCACGGAGGGTTTGTCCATATATATATACAGTCAATGATTTGAATGCACACTTTGCGTGTACATTGACTTCATAATGTGGTATGTCGCATTTGCATTTTCTAATGATTTGTCTATCTATCTACATCCACCTTCCTCCTTCCTTCTGTCTCCTTCTGTCTCCTTGTGTCTCCTTCTCTCTATCTCTCTACCCCTCCCAGGGTAGAGGAGACCTTAGCACCGCTCTACCTATCAGACAGACAGCCTCCATCTTTAAACAGCCCGTTACAAAGGTGATCAGTCACCCTGGCAATAAAGTCAAGAGTGACCTGCAGAGGGAAGCAGAGCCGCCCAGACAGGTACACACACACACACACACACACACACACACACACACACACACACACACACACACACACACACACACACACATAGACCAAAGTTCAAAATGTGCACATCATGTACAATGTGTTGCTGCTTAACCCATAACCACCACTAGGGGGCGGTGTTTGATAACCTTTACATTTACATTGAAGGCATTTAGCAGACGCTTTTGTCCAAAGCGACAATCAGTACATTTGTGGGGTTTGACATGTGGACAGTTGGAGGTGGGGATCGAACCGCCAACCTTCCGTTTAGTGGACGACCCACTCTACCCACTGAGCTACTGCTGCCCCTAACTAACTACTTCAGGTTAGACGACACCTAGAGCCTGACGAGAACACCTTCTCCTCTTCTCTCCTCTCCTCTCTTCGCCCCTCCTCTCCTGCAGTTGTTTTGGGAGAAGCGGCTGAAAGGGTTACGTTCCCTGGACGTTACGGAGGAGGTTCTCAAACGCATGGAGCTTCCTAAAGGACTTCAGAGTAAGACCCTAACCCCTGACCCCTAACCCCTGACCACCAACCCTCCTGACACCTAACACTCCTAACCCCTGACCCTGACACCTCTGACCTCCAACACTCCTAACCCCTGACCCTGACACCTCTGACCTCCAACACTCCTAACCCCTGACCCTGACACCTCTGACCTCCAACACTCCTAACCCCTGACCCTGACACCTCTGACCTCCTACACTCCTAACCCCTGACCCTGACACCTCTGACCTCCAACACTCCTAACCCCTGACCCCAAACACTACTGATCACTAACCCCCATTGAGCAGTGTTAAATTTCACACGGATGTGACAGGCAAGATTGTTTCCCAGAAGCAATCAGGGAAAAAATGCTGTTGATTGGTCAGAAATTGGCCACAAATCGAAATGGTCTCACACAGAGGCAGGCACAGTCAGCTAAAAACTATATTGTATATAATATTCTCACAGAGCATTTCACTCAGCAATAGCAGACAGATTGCTAGACCATTTCCATCAAATCATACTCAAATTATAGCTCTTAAAACTTACCTACAGCACCTTTAAGGCTATCGAGGCCTTCACCCCTAAACCCTTTCCCCCACACCGCTCTTACTCTCTCCATCTCTCTCTCTCTCTCTCTCTCTCTCTTACTCTCTCTCTCTCTCTCTCTCTCTCTCTCTCTCTCTCTCTCTCTCTCTCTCTCTCTCTCTCTCTCTCTCTCTCTCTCTCTCTCCAGGCCTCAGTCCACACAGCGGAGGAGAAGGAGATGAGGTTCTCCTCGCTGCCATTGCAGCTGCCCTCCACTCCTCCACCTCCCCGGTCACCGGCCAGACCTCGTCCTCCTGCGTTGAGAAGAACCCAGCAGTCTGGATCAGCACCTCTCAGCCCCCCTGCAGAGCCTTCACCATCACCCAGGAGCACATCAGGTACCACTACCCAGGAGCACATCAAGTAGAGGAGGAGAGAAGGAGAGGAGGAGGAGGGGGAGGTGGGGGAGGTGGGGGGAGTAGAAGGAAGAGGAGGTGGAGGTCTTCCTCATCAGGTGTGTGTGTATGTCTGTGTTCACGCGTAGGGAGCAGGAGGAGGTGGTGTTCCAGACCAGGAGGAGACTAGAGGAGGCGCTGATGGCAGACGGTCTGGCC
>JAXIVH010000025.1:5236735-5249235 GCA_036785325.1 Urophycis tenuis | reverse complement strand
AGAGAGAGAGAGAGAGAGAGAGAGAGAGAGAGAGAGAGAGAGAGAGAGAGAGAGAGAGAGAGAGAGAGAGGCCCAAGGGGGTTCTGGGGGTGTTCTACTATGTGTGTGTGCTGCTGGGTCTGCGGAGGGAGGGTTTGTGTGTGTGTGTGTGTGTGTGTGTGTGTGTGTGTGTGTGTGTGTGTGTGTGTCTGTGTGTGTGTGTTGAGGAGGAGACGAGGTGGTCTATGTGTGTGTGTGTGTGTGTGTGTGTGTGGTTCAAACATTCAACCCTCCTATGGCTTAATTTACCAAATAACCTTACTACTAACTACATCAGCCAACCAAGAAACCACAAATACAAACTAAACCAGGCCGTGTTTCCATAGCGTCCCATAGAAAACATTTCACATATTTGTTTTTGTGAGAATGGTATGTTACTATTAATTTCTACTACTAACTATAAAACAATTATTAAAGGTGCAGTATGTATTTCGTGGCATTTAGTGTTGCAGTTTCAGATTGCAACCAACTGAACCCCCCCACACACACCTCTCCCTTTCCAACGATGAAGGAGAAGACACCGTGCTGCATGCTGTAAGGTAATCCATCGCTATTCCAAAATGATGTCATTGTCTTCAACAGCATCGAGTAACCAAGTGTCAAGTGATAGATAGATTTATAATCTGTATTTAGTTATTAAGTCTGTAAAAGGATAAGTCATATCTAGTGTAAGACAGTGGTTATGATACACAATAAAAACCTGTTCTCTTTAGGGCTGTTTGTCCATTAAGGGGCACCGTAGGAGCAGTGCAACATGTCGGGCTGTGCCAAAGAGGACCCGCTCCCTGTTGGAATATAATGGGCTGATTCTAAGTGACAAAGACATAAGAGTTCCTATTTTTATGGGATTATACACTCATTAAAGTATACTTATGAATATTTTATTCCATTTCAGCGAAGTCATTGTTGTTAGATGACACTAAATTCTACACACTGCACCTTTAAAGCATTACTAAGAAGCAGACCGGGATATATGTATATATATATTTATTAAAAAAAAAAAATCAATCTTTTTGCGTGCGTGTGTGTTTGTGTGTGTGTTTGTGTGTGTGTTGGGCAACAGGAGCAGAAAATGTATCTTGTGTAGGTGCAAACAAAGACACACACACTTTTTTAATGAGTATCTGATAACATCTTGGCTTCAAAAAACACACCTTTGGTTTACTATAAAATAAGGTGTGTGTGTGTGTGTGTGTGTGTGTGTGTGTGTGTGTGCGTGCGTGCGTGCGTGCGTGCGTGCGTGCGTGCGTGCGTGCGTGTGTGTGTGTGTGTGCATACGTGTGTGTGTGTGTGTGTGTGTGTGTGTGTGTGTGTGTGTGTGTGTGTGCGTGCGTGCGTGCGTGTGTGTGTGTGTGTGTGTGTATAATATATTTAAAGCAATAACTGTCTCTTTCATTGATGAGATATGGATCAGGTTGTTGACAGACTGGCAGGTGGACTTCCTTGGGAGTAACAACACATGCACCACAGGTACATGTAAGGATGTAGGATGGTAGCTGTGGGGGGAAGGGCTCGACACTGTGGACCAAGGAGCCAGACACCACACTACATTAAACAGTGTCTCAAAGACAAGTTCATTCATCAAGACAAATTCAACCTCCATATGGTTGTTAATAATAAAAAATATGTATCTAAAATCAATTCCCAACGTCCCTTGAGAGTCCATATTCTATAGTGCTATAGTGTGGTTGACCTCAGTGACGTGCTCCCCTCCCACACTGTTCAACTCACACAAATCCACTCTGGGGCCCTCCTCGGTGGTTCTGGACCACCGCGCTCCACTCTGCAGTACCCGACCCGTTCTGCAGGGCCAGGACAACAACAACAACAACTGTAGCAGTACACACGCCTGCCAACACCACCCACACGCTGCAGCCGGGCTCTTTCAGTGTCACAAACTCCCTGGGTCGACAACGCCACGTCATCGCCCCGGGCCGGCCGGACACAGACTGCTTTGTCTGGCTGGTGGCTCAGGATCGGGTCCAAAACAGCTTCCTCTGTTGTTGGGCTGGGTTTCCTTCTCCTCGCCACGGTGACTCCGTGTCATCTAGCGGATCAGCGCGTTCCTCCTGCTGGCACCAACGGCTCCTGGCGTTACACCCTGGTGTCCCGGTTGGTAAAAGGAAGCACCGGAACAAAGAGGTCTCAACCGTGTGCTTCAGTTGACGGAGAGCGCAGTCACACACCCCACGGCCGCAAGCTACAACATTTGGTCTCCAGGACGTTCCCATGACAAAAAACATGCAAATAGAGCACACTCCAGAAAATACAGCGAAACAATGAAACAACAGCCCGCGCTCCGGCCCTGTGATCACCCGGGTCTTTTGTGTTGGCAGTCCCTCCTCACCAGATTAGTCTGTCAGTCTCCAGACCACGCTGGTGGCTGGCCAACACTCCTCCTGGAAGAGCATCACGGGGCGACCGCATGGCTCCGAGGGGCTATAGCTGCGGCAGCCGCTAGAACACGGACGCGGACCACCGGCTCCGGGTGTGGCCTCGGCCTCTAGGGTTCACTCGCTGGCAGCCAAACGTCTGCTGGGGCGCGGCTCACAGCTTCAGCCGTCCTGTGCATTGTTACTTCATGGCCACCCACCTCCCTCCCCTGTGCATCACCCCTGTGTTTCCCTTCCGCTCCAAAGCCACATACCATTCAGTACTCCCCCCCCCCTGTCTGCTCCTATCACATACCCAGACTCTCTCCCCAGGTTCACAGTGGTAAGGCTCTGGCTCTCTAGTCAGTTGTATTGTTTGTGTCGGGAGGTTGCACCACCCTTTTCTTTCTAGCCATACAATATGCTAGTGAGAGTGTCTGCTGAGGGTCCTTTACCCTCCCACCTCGACCATGCCACGGCTGCTAGGGGCCACCAGCCTGGTTGCTCTGCAGGGCAAGGCCTGGCGCTCTGGTCCCTTGGGTGCTGCCAGTCTTTCTAGACTCTTCTGAACCACTTGTATGTCTGGATCACTTGCTTGTGCCTCGTCCCGCTCACTGCCAGCCCACTCCTCTCCCCCCCCCCCCCCCCCCACCAGGAGCTAACACTGCTGCTGTGGCTCTGCCATCCCAGTATTACACTCCTTGTCTGGAGTCTGGGGGTGCAACTGGAAAGATAGACTGTGCATCGGCATTGACAACACTCCTACCGGCGCCGTACTTTATGTTGAACGAGGCAACCTGAGCAACCCACCCAGCACCCACACGAGATGTCTGTAGATGAGCAGCAGGGTTGTTATCAGTAAACACTGTGAATTGTGACCCAGTCAAATAATCTTTTGTCACAGCCCATTTAAACCTTAGCAGCGCCAGTTTAAATGAACAATAGGTTGCATCGTTCGGTTACATCATACACTCCCACGTCTCCCGGATTTCGGCCAAAACTGCTCCTAGCCCCTGGCTGCTTGCATCTGTGCAGATAATCAAAAAAGGTGATTGTGTCAATGTCATTTTCAGGATATCAAAGGATGTTTGGCACCACTGTACTTTTTTATCCTGTGACTGCCTGTCAACAGTGTAGAGAGTAGAGTATTCAGGGGGACGTCTGATTTATGCCACCACACGGCCCAAAAAGGTTGTGCTGGAGGAGCTTACGCTTCACGTCCAGCCGCAGTTCCAAGCCGTGCCGCCACAGCCTTTGGAACACTGCATGCAGCAGGTGAGTCGATAATAACATCATCACAGTACACCAGCAGAGACTCCACCTGAACTGCTGCGTCAGCCGCTGGAATGCTGCTCGCACATTACAAAAGGCCAAAAGGCATGCGCTCAAAGTAAAACAGTCCAACTGGGGTGGTAAAGATGGTGTTGTCCCTGTGTTGGAGCTCCATCTCCACCTGCCAGTACCTGCTGGCCAGGTCAGGGTGGAAAACCGTTCTGTTTGAGTCATGTTGGTACAGTCACTTTGATCCTGGTCAGGGGAAAAGTATTACATTTTTTGTAGTCTACGCAAAATCGGCAGCTACCACCCCCCTTCTTCCACACCCCATGGGCTACAGGTTTCCTTAATGACCCCCTCCTCTAGCCCCTGAGAGTAGGCTCTTCATCTGTTCAAAAGTGATGAAAGTTTCTTTGTAAGTTGGAAAGATGTGGGTATTCACTCTGAATCACAGCGATGTGACATGGGAACTAAAGAGCGTTCACCAGGACATGAATCCCCGCGTGTCTAGTGGTGTCTTCCTGCTGAGGAGATGGTCGTGGAGCAGCACTGCCCTCTATAAAGCCATCGTTTGGTCGATGTTACCACATTAGACCAGTAACAAAGTACCCTTCCCAGAACAATATCTTATCTACAACACACTGGTATTCCACTAGCTCTACAATGCTAAAAAGATGGTAAATAACTGCATGGCCAATGGAGCTCTCGTGTGGGTGCATATAGACGAAACAGATTCAGTTGACTGAACATTGACTGTATATGATACAGACTTCATAAAATCACAGACTAACTTTCCATATGTGTACATTGGTGGAAAATATCACTGATCTTTAGTCACCCAGAAAAGCACCGTCAAAACGAACACAGGGGTACTTTAGACCATGTTTTTGATTGAAGCGTTAGTGTATTGTTGGCATCCCTCATACTGATTTGTGAATTCAGCTTTCTGCAGTGAAAAGCCCTGGACAATCCTTCATCGTGATGGTGTTTTGACTCACAGTGTGCCCGCAGAGCTCAACAATGAAATAAGAGGCTTTTTTATTGACATTTGAAAAAATGGCAATGTATGGGAAACACTATTGATGGCAGATGGCATTGTTGTCCCGGAAAATGATTTTTAATAATTGCGCAAGTAAAGTCTAAGTGGGACCACTGCTGTAGTTTGGTGGCTGGCATGAGCCCCTTGTCGAAGTAGCAGATCACAATAAACCTGATGGACTTTATAATATCTGATCAATGAGCAACACTGTTGGGTGTTTCCCTTGCAGGGGGTAAAGGGCATAAGACAAGCAACCAAACATCTCTTCTCATCTCAAACATAGCAGGCCGTTACCGTGAATACAACTACTGATCTTTGGGTTTGAAAATGTTTTAAGTCCATTTGGATAATGTAGTATTAAAAAAAACAAAAAACAAAATGTTTTATGAGGAAACAAGCATATGTTTGTGTTGTTGTTTTGTGGCTCCATCTGCAATGCGGTGAAGAGAGAGAGTTGAACGTGGGGCCGCAGGCTGACATATGCTTCATGCACCATGATGCTTTGTTTATTACAGCGGCTTTGTAAAGCCTTTAGTTGGTTTTATCTTAATGTTGTATATAAACAACATGTGATAGCACCGAACCTGTTGTTCAAAACTATGCTATGTCATTAATTATGATAACTATAGCTGAATAATATGTACAAAAGCAATATAAGTGACTATTCAACTCTGACAACTGTACACCATCTCTGCAGTCCATGTATGGATTAGCAGTGGTATTAGATACAGATATTAGCTGTAAAGTACCTACCAACAATATCCTGCACCTCTCTGTCAGCAAAAGTGTCAGGACACATTTCAGTATTGTTCGTAGTATTCAGTGGTATAGTATGGCATCAGTCATACTCTGGTAAGTGATGTGCAAGAAATAACATTAGAGAGTATACATTGACAGATTATTGTGAATTATGGATCAGGAAATGAACAGCTCTACGAGACAAGCATACTTTACTATGACCATTGGCTGCCTATAACATGCACAAAACACCCACTCATAGAGCCAATAAGTCCTTTGTTGCTCTGTTTCCCTGTTCTAAACCCAGGTACCAGTCCAGTCTCTCAGTGGACGTCACAGTGCTGCCTGAACCCCCGTCGGTGGTACACCAGATTACTGCAAGTTCTACATGGACTTTTACTCTTGAAATAGAATAGAAATACTTTATTGATCCCAAGCTGGGAAATTATGGCGTAGCAGCAGCATTACAATACAAAGAATGAAAGAATAAAATGCAATGTAAAAAACAAAAGTATAAAAAATACATTAAAAAATGTATAAATAAAAATAAGAATAAAAATAATTGTAGTGCAAGATGAAGAATATTAATATATATATACGTATATATATATATATATATATATATATATATATATATATATATATATATATATATATATATATATATATATATAAGGTGCAGTGAACAATTATGTACAGAATAAATTGGAATTATGGCTCATTATTTAAAATAGTGTGTTGATTTGTGTTCTTTCAGCTGAGTCTCCCTGGCTCTTACATGACATTACATTCAGCAGACGCCTTGCAGGGCCTTGTAGTGGTGATTGTGTAGGAAGGCAGCGCTGTCACTCTTTGCTCAGCCACTGCATTCATCTTTTGTTTACCATGAGGCGAGCACTTTAGTGGTGCAACTAAAGCGCAGTCGTTGGGAACCACTGCTTTACAGCATCAGGGCGATGCCTCTGCTCTGCTCTGCTCCCCCAGAAGGCCACACAGGTCTCAGTCCAGGCATCGTCACCTGCAGCTCACACAGACTGCAGCAACCCTGGCTGGTCAGGTCACTTTCACTTGCTTAATGGTACCCCCCCCCCCCTCCCACCCCCACCCATCCCATCCACCACCCTCTATGACAGCTCACTTCTCCCTCAAATGAAACCCTTCACATCTTACAGTGCAGACAGAAAAATCATCTGTTCTCTACCTCTTGTTTCTATAATGTAGCACTCAAAACAATGTTCCTATTTAATGCATTTAATGTACTTTGCTTGATTCCTGCACTTTTTGGGTTGTATCTTCATGGTTGAATGAACTTATTGTAAGTCGCTTTGGACAAAAGCGCCAGCTAAATAAATGTAATGCAATTACATTTACACAGTTTGCATTTGCAATATGCTAGCTAAAATAAGTTCCAGTTGCACTGGTGCCAGCATTCCGCAAAGATAAAGCTATTGCTACATAAATTAACTGCAATATTTTATTATAGGTACATTACTGTTTATGACTAACAAAGGGCATTATTCGGTCATTTTCAGCATGACAGGGAAACTGGGCATACTTTTCGTCATAGAAAATAGATCATAAGATTGTGGTGTTTTTGCAGCTTCAGTATAGAGGACTGTGATGTTTATTTTACCTTTGTAACAGTGCTACCCTCACTCAGCGGGCCCCCAGCAGTGTGTCTGCCTGCCCGTCAGTGGTGTAGTGATAGAGTTTAGCTCCTGTCGGACACTCCAAAAAAGTATGTCCTATGTCCTTTTTAACTACTTTTCCTTGACCTTGATGGAAAACATTATGAGGTCAAGGAAAGATGTGAAGGGGAGTTTATAAGGACTGAGGAAAAGACAACTGAGCAACTGTGCTGAGGGAATCCGACTGCACTTACACTACGCTACGTAGCGACGGCGGTTCTTATGGACATTCCACTCAGTTAGGAAGGAGTGATTGCTGGTTGATGGCTGGTGTAGGCAGCCTCCTCTGGCCCCAGTCACTGTTGAATGGGCTGAGTGCACTGTGAGAGCAGCATTCAACACCAGCTCTGCATGCAATGAACAGGTTTTCCACAACATGTACTTGTCTTGGTGCAGGAGGAGCCCAGTGAAGTCACCTAGGTGGTGTTTGGAAGGGTCACTACTACACTGTTAGACCATTTTGTTCAGATGGGAATGGTCTTCATTATACAGATTAAAGGGTTTGACCAGGGTTTTTGTTTCTTTGATATGATAAAGAAGTCTACTGTGTGGCCCGCTGACTGGTTGTTAGTGGCCAGAACAATATAAATAACTTCCTGATTAACATAATTCAAACTATCCAAAAACAAGTCAAAGTCGAGAAGGTGAAGAAATGTGTAGCATTGCTAGCTAACCTGCTAAATCGCCAAGGACTTTTCACAAAGCTTCATACCAAGAAAGATCAAATTGTCAGAGGCAGTTATGTGCTAGCTCCCAAAATTGCCCAGAAAGCAAGCCAATTGCGAACTGGGATTTTATTGAACTATTGGTGGACTCAGTGGAAATAATGTGCCCGGAAAGGAGCCATTTGAGCAGCTTTCCGTCTCACCACGAGCTGTAACCAGGTGGTGGAGGACTGCTGCAGCTGAAGCACCATGGATGAATGTACACAATTTTCGTTAGCTGTGATGTCCGCAACACAACCCACCTCCGGTCGACAGGAACGACGTTGCCTTTATTCTCTACCTGTTTGATGCAAGAGGGGACGCAGTCAGGGATCGGTGTTTGACTTTTATAGTTTAGTTTTATAGACTCACAGATGTTACAAGGCAAAGGCTGCTGCCAACTTGGTGACTTTTAAAGTCTGGGCTGACTTTGGCAGTCCACACTACATGACTGGTTGTGTCTTGACGATCAGCCTTGCTGTGCCGTTGGGTGGTCAACACATAAATACTGTAATCCAATGTATTTATTTAATATGGAACTATTCCGCATTAAAATATCTAAAAACCACACCAATGTCAGAGATAACAAGGCCATTCCGTGATCGATAGTGACTCCCATTCCCATTCTTTTTTTTCAATGGGCAAAGTTCATTGTGCTGCACGCAACACATTGATCTGCTCTGGCCCTCTCTGTGTAGCCCCTCCTCTCCTCACCCTCTCTGTGTAGCCCCTCCTCTCCTCACCCTCTCTGTGTAGCCCCTCCTCTCCTCACCCTCTCTGTGTAGCCCCTCCTCTCCTCGCCCTCTCTGTGTAGCCCCTCCTCTCCTCGCCCTCTCTGTGTAGCCCCTCCTCTTCTCGCCCTCTCTGTGTAGCCCCTCCTCTCCAGGCACACTTCATGCAAACATGTGCGGTATGAAGGATTGCTGGCTTTTCCCTGCAAAGTAGAAGGCTGGCCGAATTACCGATACCCTCAATGTGCCAATCAACATGGGCCCCGCCCACATTTCCCACAGCTCCTTGTATAATGTGTATGTATATATAAATAAATATATATGTATAATGTATATGGTGCCGGGCGGAGCAGCACTCGTCTTCCGTGTTATTCATTCAGCATCGGAGGGGACAGCAGGTGGGACACTAGACGGCTACGCCTACAATCACCTACAATCAACTATCATTCTATGTCATGTCGGCTACGCCCTCTAAGGTTCACCTTGTGGGCTAAGGTGAAGCTGCGAGCCAAGCCCAATGAACGTTCTCCTGCTGGCCCCATGGTTCAGGGCTGTATCGGACTGAAAAGCCTGTGTATGTGGAAAACACAACATAAAAACTCAAATTCTCCCAAGAACACACAAAGTGGTGAACAAGAGTCTATAACCTCTGAGAAACCTGCCTTTCCATAGACTCTAATGGCGGACTCTAAGTCCGCCATTAGAGTCCAGACACCACTGGGGCGGCGCTAGAAAAGAGGCGACTAGCAGGCGTCTCGATGACAATGAGCAGCTTCAGTCTATAGCTTGCTGGTGAACACATCGAGTGTGCAAAGCTGTAGAACACAGGCGAGGATAGACTAAAAGTCCACCCAAGCACATGAAGCACACATTACTGGTGGCTGAAGGACAGGATATGCACGATGCCAGTTACAATCCATAACCACAGTAATTAATACGCGGTCACCCCTAATCCCAGCATAACACTGGGATACCACTGGCTGACAGGAGAGATAGGATTAAGCAAAGAGCAAGGTTAAGAATCATAAGAGCTCCGAATGGCAAGCCTACACCTGAGCCATGTGAGGAGCCCCCGACTCCAACACATCCAGCATCTGACGTGGCCAAAGGGGCCCGGGGGAAGACCCCGACGAGGTCCAGCACATTGTTTCCACCAATAGATCTTTGGGTAAATCCGTAGAAGAGGCCACAGCCTGTGTAGAGGGTAGAGCTCTAACACCCAGCGGTGTCACTAAGCCCAGCCGGGTGTAGGTTAAACAAATACCATACACACAACCGGCTAGACAAACCTTGTTTAGAGTGAGTGCAGCCCTTGGCCGCGGTGCTATAACCCAGCAGCTGTTGAGTGCACCTGAAGGTCCACTCAACAGCTGCATACATTTTCCGCATACATTTTCCTCGACAGGCACTGGTATTCGTACGCCACGCCCATTAAGTCAAAGGGGGGATCTGAACCAATCCCCCTCTCTCACACATTGGAGCAATGTTCTGGTAGTGAGCCTTTTGAATTTACTTGTGGAAACTGACTTCCAGAATGGGACTCATGTCCCCTGACCTCCTGGAAACTGGTTCCCCCTTGCTGCCTGGTGCTGGAGGACGGCAAGAGAACCTTACATCTCCTGGCAAATCCATCACATTAACAGTTCTCTCGCATATGCTGTGTGTTACTACACTACCACAGCAAAGCAGCGCTACTGTGCCTGGTTGATCATAGGCCGCCATCTTGTTGGGAAACCTGCTGGGGCCTGGCTGGCCAGCGTGTCCTTTTCTCAAAGCTCTTAATGGGGCATGAAATCCACATATTTTGCCCTTAGAACCACAGCTTTGCTGGTATGCAACATCCATACTGTCTCTCTTCTTAGTATTTCTTAACGCTTGGGTTCTTCTTCAGGGCCTCTGGCCGCCTACCGTACTGTTTTAGGTTACCACAGTCCTTCCTTGAGGGGAAAGGCTCTCTCTACCTTTGAGATTGGATCCCCATCTTCCGGAAGAGACTCAAGACCCACTTGTTCAGAGTTTACCTGAACCCTGCATAGCCCTACCCTCATGCTCTTATTTGTTGTACGTCTTGGCACTTTAATCGCTCTTTGTAATTTGGCACGTTGATCGCTCTTTGTAACTTGGCACTTAGTCAGAGATGTTGTATACTAGCAATGGTTAATCTAGCAATTGAAACGCTTGAAACTTGTTCTGGTGACTTTCTTACTGTATTAGCAGCAATGAAATGTTTCAATGACAAATGTACTCTTTGTAAGTTGCTTTGGATAAAAGTGTCTGCTAAATGCCCTAATTTTAAATGTAAATGTAGCTGGCAAACTGGCTTGCACCATCATGGCCGAGCAGGCGTTCCCAATTGCCAATCATGCAGCAAGTGGACTGGATAATAGTGATAGTCAATAACCTCTCCCAGTGTGAGTCTTTGAGGGCATTGTCCGTGGTTCTGATGCCATGCTTCCTTGGGGTCTTGAGGGTCTTGGGCATCTTGGCCATCCACAACATCATCATGTTTTGAGTGACCCCTAGCAACAGAAATGACATTTGTATGAATGGTATTTACGATGTAAACATTGTATGGTATGTACAATGGTATTTCATTGTAAATCGCTTGTTTTCCTATTTTGAATGCATCATAAGTCTGAAAAAAGAGAAAGGTTACGTTAATTACATCACACAGTGATGTCTGAAGCGTCTGAGTGTTGCAGCAATTTTGACATTTTTAGACCAGTGGATGTTGAGAACTCAGTTGTTTCCATTGACGTTGTAGAAAAAGGACATTCACAGTGTGTTTCTTTCTGAATCGGAGCAGGCGGAGACCAGTGCTGCATCAACTGATAGTTTTTGTTTTAATATCGAAATCCGTTTTTGTAAAACAAATGTGTTATTTTGATAATGCGAAAAGCAAAACTATGATTGCTGCGCCCAGTTGCCCGTGGGTCATTCAGTCCTCATCCGCCTCAGTTACTCAGGGCTTCAATGTAGCCTGAAGGTTTACGATGACGCACAGCTTGGATAGTATGAGAGTAGCCTACAAATAAGGTGGGTTGAACATTTTGCAATGTTTTGATGAAATTGCAATGCAAGACTAGGGGCGGTGGCAGTAGCTCAGTGTGTAGAGCGGGTGGACAGAGCGGGTCGTCCACTCACCGTAGGGTCGGTGGTTTGATCCCCTTGATCCCCCCTCCTCCTCCAACTGTCCACATGTTGAACCCCACAAATGTACTGATTGTAATTCGCTTTGCACAAAAGCGTCTGCTGAATGCCCCTTTACCCTTTAAGACTAGTGACATTCACTGGATGAGAAATCACACTGGCACTATTTTGGGTGACAGATCGCCATTAAGGGAAAATGATTGCTACTGGTTCATGTTTATTTAATTACCAACCCATCATTATTGGTAGGTAGAGCTTTTTGGTAACTTATGCCTTTGTTTAAACATTGAAATAGCTAATATAAAGTCATTAAATATGCTTATAATTAAAACTGTATTTCTATGGCCTCAACATGGTGGGAAGGCCACCATGTAAAAAGCAATCCTTGGAGAAACCCCAGAATATTGGATAAATATTATTACAACCGTTTGTTATTTGAGAAGTAAGCCTAATATCCAAGGTCTTCTGGTGTCCCCGTTTGAAAGAGGAATGACTACTGCCACCTGCTGACATGGAGAATTACTTCCTCTCGCAGGCGCAGAACAAACATACTGGTTGGCTGTTGGGTGTCGTCTCTGCAGTCTGTTCATGCGCAACTTTTTGGCCGACGCGATGCAACTCACCAGACTTCCTTCGGGAAGTACAGGGAGGTACTTGATGTTGGTTTGGTGCATCAGGCCCTGAAGGGAACCATGCTGTACATCTAGTCACCTGTCCCTTACATAATGAAAAAGCGAGATCTGGCTGGCAGTTCCTGACTGCAG
>JAXIVH010000025.1:5229235-5231735 GCA_036785325.1 Urophycis tenuis | reverse complement strand
AGACACTCATACACACACACACACACACGCCTGCATGCTCACACACCCATACGGAGAGCACATGCGTAGTGGTGTTCGTAGTATGTGTGTTTGTTTGTTTACATGCATGAGTTGCATGTGTAATGCAGACAGACAGACAGACACACAGACAGGCAAGCTGGCTAGATGGAAAGATGGAAAGATGGAAATTATTAGGGAAGAATCACTAGTGTAAAGAATAGAATGAAAATAAGAGAAATATTGAAGGAATATGAAATAAAGAGCGGGCTAGCATGTGTAATAGGTATATTCATATGTATGTATTCCTGTATGATTATCCTGATGTATTATTCACACGGCAGGTCGCAGTTCCTTCCTCCGTCTCTTCTGCACGCAAACTTGTTTCAGTTGGCTAACGTCACGTGACATCCACTAAAACCTTCACATCGTATTATCACCTTGTGTGTTTGCTTATTTATACAGTGAACAGATTGATTTATATAGATGTATATCTCATGATAACGTGTTGAGTTGTTTATTATACGTCAATAATATGCAAATCAAATGTGACATCATATTATATTGTTGTCATAGCAGTAGTGAATAGTTGTGAATATAGGTAATTAAGTACAATAATAAATGTGTGTCCTTCAATGAACTGTTATTACATGATTTCCATGTCTTTAAAGCTGCGGGGCATTTCATTACAAAATGAAACTCCCTGAATTCAACAATTCAGACCAACTTCTGTACTTACTGAATGCTGTCCTGAAATAGCGTTTGTCCCTAAAACGCAAACCTCAGTTGTTGAAGTAAATCCCTTTATACAGCTGGTAAGTGGCCTATAGCCCCAGCTCTAAGATACATACTAGCCCTAAGCTCCAAGCTACAGCGACTAGCTCTAAGCTATATGCTACAAGTGTCTGAAACGAGCTACATTACAGTGTTGGCAATAAACTGCATGCCAGTGTTAGCTATATGCTACATGCTAGCCATCATCTGTAAGCTATGTTTTTGCTGGTAATTAGTTCAATTAATATGTTTCAGCCGTTCGCTGTGAGCTTTATTATAGAATTAGCAGTAGGAGCTTCTAATGGTATCTGACCTGCTCGGGCTCCACCAGTGTTTTCTAAGAAGAAGAACCTGAAGTTTCTTGATGGAAGACAACCTTCTTTCCTGCTGAGTTCAGCGCACATGAACTGCAGGAACGTGTCATGTAACATGGTGTTAACCATAGCATTAGCCGCAGTGTTAGCTGGTGTTTACACAGATTATGAGTGTGGGAGTGATGGGATTAAGGGCTAACTGTGTTTACGTTGTTAGAGCTGCATAATCTCATCTCAGACATCGTTATTCCAGTCTGAACATGAATCTGCGCCTTTCTGTATAATTATTACCTTATTTTGCAGTGGGTCCATAATCATATATCCCCTGCAGCACACTTCATCCTGCAGCATTTTTAATTTGAAGAGAATATCAAGAGAGTACAATGCAATGAGGAATATGAACACTTTGAATAAGGCAGTGTTCTGTCCATAACTGTTTGGATGAATGATCAACAAAGACAGACAGTGATCCAGATCTCTGTTATGTTCATGGTTGTCATTATGGTGTACTAGTAACTAGAAATAGTTGTTACCAGTTGTTACTCTGCGATGAGGTAATCCACCCCATGTTTCCAAGGCAACTCGTTCAGTTCACGACAAGTGGAAGAAGAGTGTCTGAAAATCACACTGAAGTGTGGATTGTGTGCACACTTAGTACATGTATTTGTGTGTCTGTGTGTGTGTGTGTGTGTGAGTGTGTGTTTGTGCATGTACGTGAGTGTGTGTGTGTGTCTGCATACTAAGCACATGTATAAGAGCGTGTGTGTGTGTGTGTACTGAGTCTGCCAACAAGAAACATCTCTAATATTGGTAAGTGGTCGTAAATTAGTAGTTGAGTGTGTTTTTGTGTGTGGGTGTATATAAGTGTGTGTGTGTGTGTGTGTGTGTGTTGTGTGTGTGTGTGTGTGTGTGTGTGTGTGTGTGTGTGTGTGTGTGTGTGCGTGCGTGCGTGCGTGCGTGCGTGCGTGCATGTGTGCACGTGTGTGTGTGTGTCTGCATGTGTGCGAGTGTGTGCGTGGTCCTCGTTTAGTTTTATAAAATTTTATTTTAATTTGTTATTATTGGGTGGTGTTAAGATTGACATTACACACACACACATGCACAGACGCACACACACATTCATATAATGTCCTCCCTGACAATGTCTTTTATGGACATGCATGTGTTAGGTTATGTGTTATGTGTGTTATGTGTTCACTTCATGCATGCTGTGCCTCTAGGTTATAACACCGGCACTGAAAAGCAGTACACATTGTTAAAAATACTAGCTTTACATTTTACAGTTGATGTTGCAGTTCTGTTGTTATGCTTTGTTGTGATTCAAAATGAAAAGCAGCTTATTTTTATGGAGAGAAACAACAATAATGCTTGGTATGCTGGGTGGAGTCAGGCGTAGAGGTTAGGGTGGTGTAGAG
>JAXIVH010000025.1:5221735-5224235 GCA_036785325.1 Urophycis tenuis | reverse complement strand
ACACACACACACACACACACACAGATATTCTGACACACAAACACACACAGACACACGCACACAAATTTCGGTCTTTGTTTTCAGCGACCTAATGGAGTTCAGCTCTTCAATCACTTGTCATTAATTCCTCTCCTCTTCTCTCTCTTCTGTCCTTTTCTGTCTCCTCTTTACCTCTGTCTCCTCTCTCCTCTCTCCTCTCTATCCTCTGTCTCCTCGCTCCTCTTCCTCTCTCCTCTCTGTCTCTCCCTCCTCTCCTTATCTGATGATTCATACTGGGGAAAATCAGAGAGTGGAGAAGGGTCAGGGAGAGAATGAGAAAGAGAGAGAGTGAGTGAGTGAAAGAAAGAGAGAGAGAAAGAGATAGAGTGAGTGAGTGAAAGAAAGAGAGAGAGAGAGAGAGAGAGAGAGAGAGGAGAGAGAGAGAGAGAGAGAGAGAGAGAGAAAGAGAGAGAGAGAGAGAGAGAGAGAGAGAGAGAGAGATGCAGAGAATGAGAATGACAAATTTGTCAGCTTTGAATGATCAGGGTTTTTTCATACATGCACAAACACACGCACACACACACACACACACACACACACACACACACACACACACACACACACACACACACACACACTATATTAACACACAACTTAACAAATGTAGCACAGCTCCCCACACACACACACACACACTAGATTATAGAGAACATATGTCATGTATTGTCCTCTGGTTCTTCATCTCTTCCTCCTGGTGTCCTGTGGAAGGGGGAGGGGACTAGCTGGCCTCATCCTCTGCTCTTTCATCCTGTTTGGTTTCTCCAGTCCTGATGTTGTCAGTCTCATCAGGACAGGCATGAAAACACTCAATGTGAATGACTGTGTGTGTGTGTGTGTGTGTGTGTGTGTGTGTGTGTGTGTGTGTGTGTGTGTGTGTGTGTGTGTATGTGTGTGTGTGTGTGTGTGTGTGTGTGTGTGTGTGTGTGTGTGTGTGTGAATGACTTTGTGTGTGTGTGTGTGATTCCATGTATGTTTTATTGTGAGTATGTAAGGGGGCGTTATTACTAGTATAAGTGCTCATATTAGTATTAGTACGAGTATAAGCGCTAGTATTAATATTCATAGTAGTGTTAAAGGTGCATGCATGTGATCAGTCTTTCTGTGTCTGCAATGATGCACAAGATACACTCTGTCTCTCTGTCTCTCTCCCTGCCTTTGTCTCTCTCCCTCTTTCTCCCCCCTTCTCTGTCTATCTGTCTCTCTCTCTCCTCTCTCTCTCTCTCTCTCTCTCTCTCTCTCTCTCTCTCTCTCTCTCTTCTCTCTCATCTCTCTCTCTCTCTCTCTCTCAGCTGCTCTTACCCACCAACATGGTACAGGTAGCGTTCCGGTTCACACACCTGATATTGAGCCGTTCGGGGCATTTGGACCAAAAATAAATTGGTTTGGATCCCGCAAAGTTGGTTCCAGGCTGGAACCAAAACATTGCATGTTTCCTGGACCTGAAGAGCCACCAGCGGGCGGGTTTATCCTACAGGTTGCACCAAGGTTCCAAGAATCTTGAACAGAACCGGCTCAAGTACCAGAGCTAGTGTCTGTCTCTTTGTCTGTCTCTCTCTCTCCATCTCTTTCCGTCTCATCATCTCTCTCTTCCTATCTCTCCCTCTCTTTTGCCGTCTTTCTCTCTCTCTCTGTCTCTCTCTCTTATTTTTAAAATTTCTCCTTTGGCTTTTGATCTCTTTATCCTTTTCTCTATCTCTCATCTCCCGATTTCGCCGTCTTGCCATCTATTTCTGACCTCTCTCTAGCTCTCTCTCTTTCTCTCTCTCTTTTTATCTTTCTCTCCATCTCTCTTTAGTCTGCTGCGGAAAGCCATTAATTCACCAAGAGTTTGTCCCGGTTATAATCAAAGAACACCTCTCTCTCTCTCTGTCTCTATCTCTGTCTCTGTCTTTCTCTCTCTGTCTCTGTCTCTGTCTTTCTCTCTCTCTCTCTCTCTCTCTCTCTCTCTCTCTCTCTCTCTCTCTCTCTCTCTCTCTATATCTCTACCTCTCTTTCTGACCCGGTCTACCTCCCTCTCTCATTTCATTGTCACTCTCATTCAAAGTGATGGAATTGAGACTTAAAAACATAGGGACAAACAAAGGGAGGCAAAGAGTTGTAGGGAAAAAGTTAGACTGTTAATCTATTGTACATCGTTACAGAGAAAGAGACAGAGGCCCAGTATCAGCAGACATTCACACCAAAAGACAGACAGCATGGTGGTCTCTTCTCCCTCATCATGGTGGTTCTCTCATCCCTCATCCTGGTGGTTCTCTTCTCCCTCATCATGGTGGTTCTCTTGTCCCTCATCCTGGTGGTTCTCTTGTCCCTCATCATGGTGGTTCTCTTGTCCCTCATCATGGTGGTTCTCTTGTCCCTCATCATGGTGGTTCTCTTCTCCCTCATCATGGTGGTTCTCTTGTCCCTCATTCTGGTGGTTCTCTTGTCCCTCATCATGGTGGTTCTTCTTGTCCTCACCATG
>JAXIVH010000025.1:5206735-5211735 GCA_036785325.1 Urophycis tenuis | reverse complement strand
ACGCAATGGCCACGCAGTTGCTCGGACGCAGTCATCACCCCGTGATGGTTCTGCGTGGGGTTTACGTCTCGAAATGCAATTCATTGCCACACCCGTAGAGGGACCAGAATGACCATTCTGGTCATTACATACGGATTACTAGCGAGTTTTTAAAAAAAGTTGACAGAAATGAAGGCAAAAGTTATAATATTTATATATATATATATGTTGTCGCCAATCAGTCAAAGCATTTATCAAGGCTGTGTTTACACCGTGGCGGTGTTTATGAGTGGAAACCGGAAAAGTGATCTCCAGTGAATGTAGTTCGTGGACCAATCACAGCCAAAGCCGCTGCGTTGGGGTTGCGTTGCCTTCTAGGATTTTGGGAGGTGCACGTCGAGGACGTAAAGGGTCCGTAAAGGGTCCGTAAAGGGTCCACAACCCCCCAGCGTTGCGTCGACGCGGAAGCATAAACAAAGCATAACCCAGCCTTAACTGTTGAGCCCTTGTAACCTGACCTCTCTATCTCTCTCTGTCTCTCTCTCCCTCTCTCTCTCTCTCTCTCTCTCTCTCTCTCTCTCTCCCCCCCCCAGGTCCACTGAGACTGTCCCTCTCCCCTCTGGGTTCGGTCAGTGTCCACCTGGGGGACTCAGCCCTGCTGCAGTGTGATGTGTTGCCAGGCGACGACTCCACCCCCGCCACCCTCCCCACCCCCGCCCTGGTCTACCGCTGGCAGAGGAACCACCAAGACCTCGTCCCCGCCTCCTCCTCCTCCTCCTCCTCCTCCTCCTCCTGGGCCCCAGGGAGCCGGGTGCTGGTGCTGCCGTCGGGGGCCCTCCAGCTGAGCGGCGTGCAGCCCTCAGACTCAGCCACGTATCGCTGCCTGGCTCACAACGCCGCCGGGGGACGCCCAGGCAGCGACGTGGAGCTCCGCCTCCTGCCCGGTACCTCCCACCAGTAGATCAATACGGTCCATCGATCGGTGGATCGATGCACCTCATCAATTAGTGGCTCCAATAATCAGTTAGTCAGTGCACCTGATCAATCAGATGGTCCATCGATCGTTGATATGTATACCTAATCAAACAGTTGGTCCGTTGATCGGTTAATCCATACACCCAATTCATTCGTCAATTCATTCAGGAAACGATTGATCCAAAAATGAATCGATCTGTCAGCTGAATGTGCGTGACGTCATAGTGTTTCCCTGACCCTCCGGTTCTCCCCGGTTCTCCCCGGTTCCCCTGGGTTCCCCTCAGAGCCTGGGTCTCCCAGGGCGCTGCGGTTCCTCCAGCGGCCCAGCAGGTCCTCCCCCATCCTGGGCAGTGATGTGGTTCTGGAGTGTTCCGCCTCCGGGTTCCCCCCCGCCCACATCCTGTGGAGGAGAGGGGATGAGGTCATCACCAGCAGGTCTGTCTCTGTCTGTCTGTCTGACTGTCTGTCTGTCTGTCTGACCGTCCCTCTGTCTTTCTGACCGTCTGTATGTCTGTCTGTCTGTCTGCCCGTCTGTCTGTCTGTCTGTCTGACCGTCTGTCTGTCTGTCTGTCTGTCTGTCTGTCTGTCCGTTCCTCTGCCTGTCTGTATGTCTTGACGAGTTTCCTATGGTGTGTGTGTATGTGTCTCTCACTCTCTCTTGCTCTCTCTCTCTCTCTTAATTAAAAAAAAAATTGAACATATACACCATATTTATATGTACTGTATTTGATGACACATCTATCTATATGTGTATACATATATATATATATATATATATATATATATATATATATATATATATATATACTGTATATATATGTATATATATATATATGACACAAAACTCTATCTATGTGTGTGTCTATCAGCTCTAAGAAGTACTCGCTGCTGGGGGGCAGTAACCTGCTAATTAGCAGTGTTAGCGATGATGACTCGGGGTCCTACACCTGCGTGGCAGCCAACAAGATCCACAACATCACTGCTTCCTGTGAGCTGGCCGTGCTTGGTAAGCTAAACGCGCTAGCTACACAAGCTAGCTACATGAGCTAAAGCTAGCAAAACATGCTAGTTACACACACTAACGACAGGCTCAGGCTCAGGGGGTAGAGTGCTTTGTCTGGCAACCGGAAGGTTTCTGGTTCCATCCTCAGATCCACCAGATGTGAAAGTATCTGTGAGGAAGACACCAACCCTACCGACACTACAAACTCAAGATTCTGCAACCACTGTGGCTGCTACTGTGAAAATGCAAAACATGGATATTTCTCTCCCTCCTTTTAACTATCTCTCCCCCTCTCCTCTCTCCTCATGTGCTTGTGTACTCCCAACTGTTGTTTTATTCAGTCTCCTCTTCTCCTCTCATCTCTACTCATCTGCATATCTATCTCAATCCTGTCTGCTCCTCATCTCTCCTTCTCCCAACCTTTGTTCTATTCTCTCTCTTCCCATTCATCTCCTCTCTCCCCTCTCATCTCTTCTTCTCTCTTCTACCCCCTCTCTTCTCCTGTCTCCTCTCATCTCTCCCTGTCTCCTCAATCCTCTCTTCTTCACTCTCCTGTCTCTCCCCTCTCTTCTTCCTTCTCATTCCTTCTTCTCTTCTCCTGACCTTTGCTCTTTTCAATCTCCTGTCCTCTCTCCTCTCTCCTTTCCCTCCCCTCTTTTCTCTCCCCTATACCCTATCTAACTTCTCCTTGCTTCTATCTTATCTCTCCTATCCCCTCTACCCCTCTCTCCCCCTCTCTCCTCTTTCCTCTCCTCTATCCTCCCTTCTCTTCTCTCCTCACCTTTCCCTTCACCTCTCCTCTTCTTGCCTCCTCTCTCCTGTCTCCCCTCCCCTCTCCTTCCCTCCTCTCCTTTATGTAATTATCTGGGCTGATCGAGTTAAGCCAGACTCTTTGGGGAACCCTGTCACAGGGCGTGCTAATGCTAATGACGTGCTAATGGATTTTACTTACTGCATGTCATTCTTTTTTTATTCCTCCGGAGGGAATGCTTTTATTAAGAGCTAACTCGTTTGTAGCGTAGCCAGAAAAAGCCTGGGGCGTTGTCTCCTCCGAGCCTTCTCTCTGCATTACTCTGACATTAGCTGCTAACCGTAGCTATGTTTAACTAGCCTTCTGGTGTTGCTATTTTTACCGTGCTTGCTAGCATAGTTATGTTTAACTAGCCCCTAACCTTAGCCACTAACCATAGCTATGTTTAAATGGCCTGCTTGTGTAGCTATGTCTAACTAGCTGCTAAGCATAGCTTTGTTTAGCTAGCCTTCGAGCATAGCTGTGTTTTACTAGCAGCTAACCACAGCTATGTTCAGCTAGCCTGTTACCTCTTTCTCTGGAATTAACCTTGAAAAACTGAAAAAGAAATTAAAGTTGTGTTGCTTTAAGCGCTTTAATCTTCATTCATCAGACTGCTCCTTATCTTTAAAGCCAGTTTTTTCAGTTTTTTACAACACCAACCATTCTTAAGCCTCCTAAAGGACTTAGGGTGTAAGTGAACCACTATGTGGGGGCAGGGTATGGACACGCAAACATCGAAATGAGCCGTGGCTCAGGTGGAACGTCACACATCCACACACACCTTCGGCTGTGTGTGTGGATGTGTGGCTCTATAACACATACATCAGAGCAGCGTCACCCTTTCTTGGATGCAGCAATCAACTGCCCTGACATTGCTCCGTACACACCTCGCTGCTGGCGTCCCGTGGTCGTGGCGTCGATGAGTGTCCAAACAGCACACTGGCATCACAACAAGGCCTTCATCTGCCTTCAGGAAAGAATGGAACGCTCACAAACTGTGAGCTTTGCAGGAGATTCGCAGAAACATAGGATGAACTCCTGTTTCCTCTAAATGACGGTTTCATTGAGTGATGAATGGCATAGATTACTATGCTGATGATACATATCATCACGTTTCAAACACCAAACAAATGGTTAGCTCTTTAAAGGAGACGGCCTCCAAACCCAGAGGGCTTGTGGGGACATCCAGAGGGTGATAGGTGCCATCATGTGCAGACATGAATGGTAGCATAAACAACCAGCACTAAATAAACACTTGAACTGGTCAAAGGGGAACCGTCATGCTTGGCTTTTCTGTAACATTAGAGATTACTTCATGTTGCACACACATGTCGCAGTCCTCAACATCAAATCAGTCTCCTCACAAACAGAGCACAGAGCTGTTGGGCCAGTCATCGGGTGTCCAGTTGGTCCAATCCTGAAATGTTGGTCCATTTTTTTTATGGAAGTATAGTTGATGTTCCAGACCCTGTTTCTTTTTCTGAACAGGCATATGAAGTAAGACTCTCTGATATCAGAACATAGACAGTGTGCTGGTTCCTCTTTGACTGTCAAACTGCTCGACTGTTGAAGGATTTCAGACTTCAGGACTTCATTGATCCTGAGGGAAATTGTCACTGTCGCAGGTACTCTGTCAAAGGCAGACGGAATAGTAAAAAGAGACAGTAGAGAGCCGGTTGTGTTAATAAGAGGGATAAGGTTGAGTTTTTGGTGTTCGTAGAGTTGTCACGCATGGAGCTTCATTCAGACGCACCCCAGCAGATAATCCAAGGAGGGATTTAGTCCCAATGGCACTCTGGATGATAGCTCACTGGCCTACTGCATCCAACTGTATTTGGAGTCATTGTAGGACTACTGTATCCTGTTGTGTTATAACTCACGGTCGACCTACTGCATCCTATTGTATATAACTCACTCCTCTACTATAGGCCTACTGCATCTACAGTCTTATCTCAGGATGAGAGACTCTGTAATCCAATGTTAAATGCCATGTTAAATCCCTCGTTTACCCACGCACATGCACACACAACAGCAAATCCTCTTTCTGAAGTGCTTCAAACACACATACACACACACTATGTATTAACATTATAATCATAGGATTTTATATTCAATCAAAGGCAAAATCATTCCTGTTGTCTCTGTACTGTGGTGGAATTAGTAATGCTATGTTATGTTAATGTTATGTTATGTTAGTACTGTGGTAGTATTATTTTAGTACTGTGGTACTATTTTAGTAATGTGGTACAA
>JAXIVH010000025.1:5129235-5194235 GCA_036785325.1 Urophycis tenuis | reverse complement strand
CACCATGTAGAACCTGGGTCAGACCACAGCACTCATCTAGAACTGAAACACACCATGTAGAACCTGGGTCAGACCACAGCACTCATCTAGAACTGAAACACACCATGTAGAACCTGGGCCAGATCACAGCACTCATCTAGAACTGAAACACACCATGTAGAACCTGGGTCAGAGTACTCATCTAGAACTTAAATACAACACCATGTAGAACCTGGGTGAGACCAGAGCTTACCATCCTACTTCACATTTGCTTTGGTACTACTATTCTATGTCTGCTCAGCATGGCCCGTACTCCCCTGCTGTAGGAGGATCCCTCTTCTGCGTTTGTTCCAAAGGATTCTTCCCTGGGGGTTTGGGGGCTCTCCTTTAAGTCCTCAGTAGGACGAAGGGTTAGGGGCTGTTGTATGATGTGGGGGCTGTGAAGCTCTTTGAGGCTGCCAGGCTGACAGAGGGCTGTACTAATGGAGTTGACTTCAAATTGACTCGAGTGATGGCAGTCGTTTAGGTTATGAATGGCTATGAATGGTTACCGTGGTTACTGCTGACAATATTAACCTTATGGATGATTACCGTGGTCACTGCTGACAGTATTAATGTTATGAGTGGTTACCGTGGTTACTGCTGACAATATTAACCTTATGGATGATTATTGTGGTCACTGCTAACAGTATTTATGTTATGAGTGGTTACCGTGGTTACTGCTGACAATATTAACGTTATGGATGATTACCGTGGTCACTGCTGACAGTATTGATGTTATGATTGGTTACCGTGCTTATTGCTGACAGTATGAATTTTGTAAGTGGTTGCCATGGTTACTGCTACCAGTTAACATCTCTTTTGTGTAAGCAAACCCCTGTTGTGTGCTGCAGAGCCCAGCTCCCACTACGTCATCTCTCTGAAGGCCTTCAACAACGCCGGCCAGGGAGTCCCCCTGTACGAGAGTGCTGTCACCAGGTCTCTGTCTGGTAGGTCCTCCCTGACCCCTGACCCCTGGACCCTAGCCCATCGACCCTAACCCCCTGACCCCTAGACCCTCGCCCATCGACCCTAACCCCCTGACCCCTAGACCCTCGCCCATCGACCCTAACCCCCTGACCCCTAGACCCTCGCCCATCGACCCTAACCCCCTGACCCCTAGACCCTCGCCCATCGACCCTAACCCCCTGACCCCTAGACCCTCGCCCATTGACCCTAACCCCCTGACCCCTAGACCCTAGCCCATCGACCCTAACCCCCTGACCCCTAGACCCTAGCCCATCGACCCAAACCCCGGACCTCTAGACTCTATGCCATGGCCCCTAAGCCCTAGACCATAGACCCTACGCCCTAGACCCTAGAGTAGACCATAACCTTTAGTCCTAAGCAATACCCTAACCCATGACCCTAACTCTTAACCCTTAACCCTTACCCGAGACACTAACCCCCAGACCCTAACCTTTACCGCTAACCCTCAAATTTAACCTCAACCCAGGACACTAACCCTAACATCCAACCCCTAAACTTCAGTCTTCAAATTCTTCAAGTCTTCAGTCATTTATATAAATACTACTATATGTTCACCCCAACCTGCTTATTCTAGCTCTGTGTTAGTAGAGGCTCTGGTTTGTTTGTCTGTCTGACACACCTGCACTCCTTTAGCTCCACATGCAAGCATCAGCCATCTAACAAACTGAACACCACAGCCCTCTCGTCATAGTTGTCCAATTCATTACAGCCAATTATGAAGGATTCTGTTGCCACGGGCAACATAATCAGTACAGGCTAATAATAATCCTCACGGGCTCCACTGAAACTCTTTTCAGAGCACAACAAACATACACATATATAATATATTGTAGATTAATGTGGAACTAGGAGAGCTTGTTTCCAACTGTCTGACCTTTTGTTGTTTCTCTTTCCTTTCCTTCTCTTTTCCTTCTCCTTTCATCTGTTTTTCCCCATGATGCAACTCCTGTGATGTGGTGTGTGTGTGTGTGTGTGTGTGTGTGTGTGTGTGTGTGTGTGTGTGTGTGTGTGTGTGTGTGTGTGTGTGTGTGTGTGTGCGTGCGTGCGTGCGTGCGTGCGTTTGTGTGTGTGTGTGTGTGTGCGTGAACACTCATGTCATTTCCATTATATATATATATATTTGCCCATGTACTGATGGACCTCATAAACACACACATGCCCATGTTTCCCCTGGCCTCATCACACACACGCCTCACCCCACACCTCCACCCAGACCCCCTAGACCCCCTGGATGTGATGGGTGTCGACGACGACCTCTTCCACCCGTTTGACAAATACCCGACCCCTGTCACAGACTCCTCCTCCTCCTCCAACCCCATGATCCCGCCCATGGGGGTCCAGGCCGTGGCGGTGTCGCCGGACGCCGTCCGCGTGTCCTGGGCCGACAACGCCGTCGGGCGCAACGCAAAGACGGCCGAGGTGCGCTTCTACTCCGTCAAGTGGAAGACCAGCTACTCCTCCAGTGGGAAGTACAAGGTAACACCCGCCTGCCGCTAGCTCCATGGCAACTCAATGATACGGTGTCTGTCTGCTAGCTAGTGTGTAGAATTGTCTGTCTGTCTATCGATTGGCTAGCAAATACAATGTAGTGTCGTAAAGTTAGTACCAGTTGGAGAAGTGTAAAGGGAGAACTGATTTGTGAAGGGAGGAGCAGTGTAAAACAAGGGCCTGTGGGGACCTTTTGTGCCTGTGTAAAGTGAAGACATGTGTACAGTGTACAGTATGTTTGTAAAGTGAGGCCATGTGTAAAATGTACAGTACGTTTGTAAAGTGAAGACATGTGTAAAGTGTACAGTACGTTTGTAAAGTGAGGACATGTGTAAAGTGTACAGTACGTGTGTAAAGTGAGGACATGTGTAAAGTGTACAGTACGTGTGTAAAGTGAGGACATGTGTAAAGTGTACAGTAGGTGTGTAAAGTGAGGACATGTGTAAAGTGTACAGTAGGTGTGTAAAGTGAGGACATGTTTAAAGTGTACAGTACGTGTGTAAAGTGATGAGATGTGTAAAGTGTACATACGTGTGTAAATTGAGGACATGTGTAAAGTGTACAGTATGTGTGTAAAATGTACAGTACATGTGTAAAGTGTACAGTACGTGTGTAAAGTGAGGACATGTGTAAAGTGTACGGTACATGTGTAAAGTGTACAATACGTGTGTAAAGTGTACAGTACCTGTGTAAAGTGTACAGTACGTGTGTAAAGTGTACAGTACATGTGTAAAGTGTACAGTACATGTGTAAAGTGGGCACTGGTGTGTTTGTGTTTTCTGGCAGTCTGCTGATACCACCGCATTGAGCCACACTGTCACGGGCCTAAAGCCCAACACCATGTATGACTTTGCTGTCATGGTAACCAAGGGTCGAAGGTCGAGTACCTGGAGTATGACAGCACACGCCACCACCTATGAAGCCGGTACACACACACACACACACACACACTAATCCCATCGAATCTATTCCAAAATTATTTTGACTACAAAGTTATTACAAAGTTATTTTGACTACATGTAGCTCCTAGCTCCGCCCCTAATGATTTAACCATGGTGCTGTGTAGCTCCTAGCTCCGCCCCTAAGGACCTGACGGTGATCAGCCGTGAGGGGAGACCGCGGGCCGTGCTCATCAGCTGGCAACCCCCCCTGGAGGCCAACGGGAGGATTACAGGTACACAGATACACGGTTGGAGCTCTATTCCTGATCCACATGTTTGTACCTCAAGAACAGATCTACAACTACGACTGTAGGTCGCATGCTTTGACCTGTGTTAACGTCAGCAAAATCTTCTTAATACATGTTCCAAACAAACATTTATTATCACCTGGCTCTCTGTTTACAGACAAACAAACAAAGAAGCAAACATGTATTTTCATTCTGTTCTCAGTCTCTTTGTGGTTACTGCTCTCAAACACATTTAAGGCTATAAAGGCTTTAACTTTAAGCCTACTTTAAGGGATTGCTCCGTCTTAGCAGCGTAGAGAAACCTCATTGTTTCTTTAGAAAGCCTCACTTTTGAGGGTGGTCTGAGTTGGAAGTGGTTAGGAACAGGGTGAAGTGAGAAGCATCTTGCATATTGTAGCTTTGTCAGAATCAGATGAGAAAAAGGTGACATTGCTGCCCCTTGCAGGCTACACCCTGTACTACACCCTAGACAAGAACACGCCCATCGATGAGTGGGTGATGGAGACCCTGGGTGGAGACCGGCTCACCCACCAGGTGCTGGAGCTCAGCCTGGACTCCAGCTACTACTTCAGGGTCCAGGCCAAGAACACAAAGGGCCTGGGCCCCCTCTCGGACCCTGTGCACTTCAGGACCGCCAAGGGTAGGGGCCGAGACATTTAGATACATATTGAGCTATATCAATGTATATACATACATATGAATATATAAATACACACTCTAGGGCTGTCAGAGGTAGTGGGGTTGAAGTATGAATATATACATAAAGCTACACTTCAGAACCACCAAGCGTATGTATGTATATATGTATACATAAATATATGCTATATGTTATTTCATATTTCTGTGTTCATATTTATGTTCTTTATATGTATATTAATGTTATAATATGAAATCCCACATCGTGGTCTGCGTGTCTGTCTCTGTCTGTCTGTCCATCCTTCACAGTGGAGCACCCAGACAAGATGGCCAATGATCAAGGTGGGGTCATGAATTACAAATCTATGTATGATTGTGATGATGAAAATAATAAAATGATATTCCTATTAGCTGTCAATATTTGATCATAAGGACACTTTATTGTACACAATAAGAGATTAGATTATTAAGACATTATTCTTACAGTTAAATACGATGATAGTTTGTTATATATTATGATATATTATTAATATTATGTATTTTATTATGATATATCATTTATATTATATATTATATTAATCATTGTCTGTGTTTTCCTGTTGATGTACTTCAGGTCGGGGGGGAGACCACGCCTACTGGCCACCAGATGGAAACTTGATTGACCACAACAGTATTAACGGTTAAACCAGCCACTCCTCATGTCATTCAACACATGAAGTTACTAGCCAACCAACTAAATGACTGGTCATCTAACTAAATGACTGGTCATCTAACTAAATGACTGGACAGCTAACTAAATGACAAGTCAAGTTACTGTATTACTGGCCTATTCATCTTGGCTCCAGCAGTCCTGTTGTCGTTGTCATGTTGTAGCAGAGGTTCTGTGGGGAGATGACACAGAACCGGGCCACAGGACAATGAACTGCAAGGGGTAGAACTGTTTCAAAACTGTTTGTGTCACAGAACCCTTGTTTGCCACAAAGAAATTTTACCTGAAGAAAACTCATTCTCTCGAGTGGATGTAGCCATCAGGAGGGAAACTATAATAAGTGGCCACACAAGACGGTGTTGATTTGAAACCTTTACAGACACTTTGTGGACAATTTACTACTGCTGCCCAAGTTTGTGTTTGCCAGCAGCAACATGATTGGTCCAAACAAATATGTTGCAAAAGAAGGTGAAACGCTCCGTTCAGCCAGACGTTGGCCTATTGTCAGACTAGATATGAATCTACAGATCAGACATTGATCGTCAGACTAGATATGAATCTTCAGCTCAGATATTGATCGTCAGACTAGATATGAATCTACAGCTCAGATATTGATCGTCAGACTAGATATGAATCTACAGCTCAGATATTGATCGTCAGACTAGATATGAATCTACAGATCAGACATTGATCGTCAGACTAGATATGAATCTACAGATCAGACATTGATCGTCAGACTAGATATGAATCTACAGATCAGTCATTGATCGTCAGACTAGATATGAATCTACAGATCAGACATTGATCGTCAGACTAGATATGAATCTACAGATCAGTCATTGATCGTCAGACTAGATATGAATCTACAGATCAGACATTGATCGTCAGACTAGATATGAATCTACAGATCAGACATTGATCGTCAGACTAGATATGAATCTATAGATCAGACATTGATCGTCAGACTAGATATTAATCTACAAAACAGACTTTAGATTCATATCTAAAGTCTGATTAGTGACACTACTGGACAATGACTAAATGACCAACTGAGATGAAAGGCGGAGTGAGTGACGGACTGATGGTTTATTCCAGGCCCTCCTATTGGCCAGATGCGTCCACCGCACGGAGGCAGTGCCACGCCCCAACACAACGCCAACCTGCTGGTGGTGGTGGTGGTCTCCGTGGGAGCGGTTGCCGTGGTGATGGTGGTGGTGGTCGCTCTCATCTGCACCCGCCGGTCCTCCCACCAGCAGCGGAAGTAAAGAAATACATCACTCTGTCACTACGTCACTATATATATCACTCTGAATATATTTCTCTAATACTCTATCACTCTATCAATATATATATATATCACTCTATTACTATGTCACTCTACATATTACTCTATTAATATATCAATATATCTATTACTACATCACTGTATATCTATATATATATATTACCCTATCAATCTATCCTTATATCTATCTATCACTATCACTCTGTCACTATCTGTTGCTCTATATATGCTCTATACAGTACTCATGTGTGCATTAGGAAGCGAGCCACCCACCACAGTGCAGGGGGGAAGAGGAAGGGCAGCCAGAAGGAGCTGCGGCCTCCAGACCTGTGGATCCACCACGAGGAGATGGAGATGAAGGCCCTGGAGAAGGGCGCTGCGGGGGCGGGGCCAGGCTCCCTGGGGGTTGTGGAGGGCGGGGCCTCAGGGTGTGACACACCCATCCAGCACATCCAGGACCTCCCACACGTAGCCCACAGCCAATCAGAGAGCCAGATTGGCAGCAAGAGCAGCCACTCTGGTAAATGCATGATATATATGTATCTATATATAAAGATATAGAGTAGTATATAGAAACAAATGGGACATATGTTCATGTAATGGTTTGATTTAACGTGTCCCCCACTTCCTCAACTGACAATTACCAGGTTACTGTAGTGATGATACATGTTGTACATACATGATACAATACAATACAATACAATACATGATACAATAAGGAGGTCATGTGAATCCCTCAAGTGGATAATGTCTGTACCTGGGATTCCTTCTCAATGTAAACATACTGAGTGAGTATCTGTATCCAGGGGCAGAAGGCGATGACGGCTCCAGCAGTATATCTACTCTGGATCGCTCCCTGGGGGCCAGGAGGCCCACCAGAGGGAAGATGATCCCCATGGACACCCAGCCAGCCAACACCCGTAAGTACTCCTCTACCCAGTATGCACACGTGACACAACTACCATAAGAACTACACTACCCAGCATGCACTATGGTTGCACAACACCTGTAAGAAGTGTACTACCCAGCATGCTTCGCCGTTACACCCCACCCATCATTAATACACTGCCAAGTGTTCCCCGGTGTTGGAGAGTGTTTAACAGTGTTTCATGTTCTCTAGCTGAGATGAGTGCTCTAGTGTTTAACAGTGTTTCATGTTCTCTAGCTGAGATGAGTGCTCTAGTGTTTAACAGTGTTCCATGTTCTCTAGCTGAGATGAGTGCTCTAGTGTTTAACAGTGTTCCATGTTCTGTGATGAGTGCTCTAGTGTTTAACAGTGTTTCATGTTCTCTAGCTGTGATGAGTGCTCTAGTGTTTAACAGTGTTTCATGTTCTCTAGCTGTGATGAGTGCTCTAGTGTTTAACAGTGTTTCATGTTCTCTAGCTGTGATGAGTTCTTAGTGAGTGCTCTTGTGTTTCACAGTGTGTTGTGTTCTCTTGTGGGGTTAAGCGCTCTAGTGTTTAACAGTGTTTCATGTTCTCTAGCTGTGATGGGTGCTCTAGTGTTTCATAGTGTGTTGTGTTCTCGTGTGGGGTTGAGTGCTCTGGTGTGTAACAGTGTGTTGTGTTCTCCAGCGGTGGTGAGTGCTCTAGTGTGTAACAGTGTGTTGTGTTCTCCAGCGGTGGTGAGTGCTCTGGTGTGTAACAGTGTGTTGTGTTCTCCAGCGGTGGTGAGTGCTCTGGTGTGTAACAGTGTGTTGTGTTCTCCAGCGGTGGTGAGTGCTCTGGTGTGTAACAGTGTGTTGTGTTCTCCAGCGGTGGTGAGTGCTCTAGTGTGTAACAGTGTGTTGTGTTCTCCAGCGGTGGTGAGTGCTCTAGTGTGTAACAGTGTGTTGTGTTCTCCAGCGGTGGTGAGTGCTCTAGTGTGTAACAGTGTGTTGTGTTCTCCAGCGGTGGTGAGTGCTCTAGTGTGTAACAGTGTGTTGTGTTCTCCAGCGGTGGTGAGTGCTCTAGTGTGTAACAGTGTGTTGTGTTCTCCAGCGGTGGTGAGTGCTCTAGTGTGTAACAGTGTGTTGTGTTCTCCAGCGGTGGTGAGTGCTCTGGTGTGTAACAGTGTGTTGTGTTCTCCAGCGGTGGTGAGTGCTCTGGTGTGTAACAGTGTGTTGTGTTCTCCAGCGGTGGTGAGTGCTCTGGTGTGTAACAGTGTGTTGTGTTCTCCAGCGGTGGTGAGTGCCATCCCCGTCCCGTCTCTGGAGGGTCAGTACCCGGGGTTCTCCCATGCTCAGTACACCCTGAGGTCCATGCCCCTGCCCAGCCTCACCCTGGACCGAGGCTACGGTACAGGTATGCTCATAGCATGTCATATCATATCAACAACGTGTGGCTGTCGCAGGCCTGTAGAAAGCCTGTCATATCATTTGATTCACCCTCAATGAAACCATTGGATGACCTACCTGTCTGTCTACCTACCCTACTATCTCACATGCTGCTAGAACTAGAGAGCCCGCCACATGTTTTGTAGTGCATTATATGAATATTATAGATATATAATATATCGTAAAGCTTATAAATGATAATATATTATAATATAAAAAAATATGTAATTAGAACATAATTTTAGATCATTTCATGCACCCGTGAGCTGGTAACCTTGCATTCTAAAATATCTCTATTGTCTCCCTCTGCTATCAGACCCCGCCCACTCTCTCCTGCAACAACAGGCTCCGCCCCCACACATGGCTGGCCATGCCCCCGGCCCCACCCAGCCCGTGGTGGTCGAGGAAGCCCAGGGCAATCACGGTGCCGCTGTTGCCGCGGCGACCACCCGGGCCATCCCGACAGCCTGCGTGCGGCCCAGCCACCCCCTGCGGAGCTTCGTCAGCACCAACGCCGCCAGCCCCGGCGTGGTCTCGCCGCCCGGCAGCAGCTGCTGCGGGGGAAGCAAAGCGGCCCCGCCCCTGTTGCCCCCGCCCATGGCGGCCATGTTGGAGCCCAAGGTGTACACCACCATGACGGGACCCCCCGGTAGGTGGTCACACCGTTACAACGGTCACTACCACCTCATCCAGCTGGGAGCGGGTCTGAACATCCTCCTTCTTTCTCCTCCTTCTTCCTGTTCTGTTTCTCCCTGTTCCGGAAGGTACCATCGCAGTGTCGACTAAAACGGCGTCGCTCGGCCAGGCGGGCAAGGCTCGCTCGCCGCTACTTCCGGTTTCCGTGCCAACAGCGCCAGACTTCCTGGAGGAAGTAGGGGGGACGGTTGGGGGCAAGCAAGTGGGAACGGAAGACGCTGCTAACGTTAGTGAAGTTGAAACATGTTTATTCTGAGAAAACATTCTGAAATATATTTGAAAGATTAAATCATAAAGAACATTCTTTAGGCTCTTTGAGCTACACTACATTGCACAAATCTGTTGCTACATGGTCACTAATCTGCATTATGCGATGCTAAGCTAAACTATGTCATACTATACTAAGTGATGCTAAACTGCAGTATGCTATACTAGACTATGCTATGATAAACAGTGCTAAATGAGGGTAGGCTAAACCTTGTGGTGCTAAACTATGCAATGCTATACTACCTCATGCTATGTTAAACAATGCTATGATATGCTCTGCAGGTGTACGAGCAGGATGATCTCTCGGAGCAGATGGCTAGCCTGGAGGGGCTTATGAAACAGCTCAACGCTATCACGGGGTCTGCATTCTAGAACCATTCAGAACCCTCTAGATCCCTGTAGAACCCTCCACCCTCCCCAGCCCATTAGCCTTATTCACTCCACGGCCATCTTGAGTTCTGAGCGATGCTGGGGGGATTCCTGAAACATGGCAGTTGCTTTGTTGACCGTACAGCCCCATGCTGAGTTGGGTTTTCCTATCCGCAGCCCTTGGCAGAGAGTCAACAACCACGTTAGTCCAAACTGTGCCCTGCTTATCAGTGTTTAAAATAGAATCCAACACATTGTAATAATCCTCAGGAATGCCCCCCGTGTTATTCTTAAATCAAGATGGACACAGAGTGACCCCCCCACCCCCACCCCAGCCCCGATGACCCTTGGCCAGGCTTTTGGATGCCAAGGAAACCAGGACCAGCCCATAATAACCAACAGAAACCTCTGATCACCAAGGTGACCCCTGGTCTTGATCTACTTCCTGTGCGTTGTGGGCCTCACAGGAAGTCAGACAAACCTTAACCCACAGATTGGATTGGACCAGAACCTCTTGACCAATCCTGTTCGGGGCTGCTTCACAATGGACAATTTTCATAGAAAGTCTTTGAAACACCTTCTGAAAGTGACAAACAACAAACTGCGAGAACCCAAACTGTGAATCCAAACAAAAGATGCCAAACTCTTCTCCTCTTGTTCCTCTTCCAGAAAATGAACTGAAAGTGTTTGTCTGTTTGTTTTTGTAATAATCCTTCTGACTCTTCACCATGAGGAGCATACAGTTGTATATATTACAAACCTCAATTTAAATCTGTTTTCTATTGGTCGATAGATTGTTTGGATGAATAGTGATATTTATATAAGTCAGACTTTGACGAAGATGATGATGATGACCAAGATGAATATGAAAATGGAGATGAAGATGAACTGTTATTATGTAGAAATATGTTGGAAAACGGAAGACCCATTTTGTAGGACACACCAATACCGATACTAGACATCAGTTAAATAAAATAGGGTATCAATACGATATCACTGTAGAATAAACACTTTCACGGTCTATGAACTAGTTAGTTGAGTTTGAGTTAGTCAACACATCTCTGTTTTGTGTGTTTTAGTGTTTCTAGAATGATGGAAGAAATGTGGACATTTATATTCTTACATTTACAGTCCAGGTCTGGTAGGTATGAAGAGAGTAAAGGTTACGGTTTGATACCTTGACTTAAATACAACTTAAAGGGACAGACTTGTTATTTGTCTCATCAATATGGTACCTCCTCATTGGCCAATATCAGTTTCCCCATTGGTCGATATTGGTGTGTCCCCATTGGCTGATATCTCTATTCCTATAGGTCACCATTGGTGTGTTCCATTTGACTGATCTGTTATTCTCCTCTTGGCTGATATCAGTGTGTTCCTATTGGTCAACAGTGGTGTGTTCCTATTGGCTGATATCAACGTTATGCTAAACTGCTTTTTTATGAATTTTTTTATGTTCATTTCCTTCACATCTAGAATGAGACTCATGCTTAGAAACCTGCATTGTGACAATATTATTACTATTGTCATTACAGTTAACGTATTATTACTATTACCACTATTATCATGATTATGATTATGGTTATTATTATTATTATTATTATTATTATTATTATTATTATTATTATTATTATTATTGTTATTATTATTATTGTTATTATTATGCCTAAGGAGTATATATAAACTATATGTAATATATGGCATAAATAATAGTACATTTTGTTCATTGTTTGAAGGAACAGATGAGATTATCATCAGGATTTGTTACCACATTTAATAAATATTGCTTTTATTTTTAAATTAAATTATTTTATATATCTATATTTAAATGCTGTACCTTTTGTACGGTTTTGACTAATGTACCTCTGGCCTAATGTTTGCTTGCATTTTCTTATTTAAAATTTGTTTTTATTTATTTTCAATTGTGTTTAATTTATTTAATAATGTTTTTTGTTTTTGTTTTGCTCGATCACTGTGCTTAATATCCCAGAGTTGAGATGTTGACGAAATGTTCCTTTAACCCATGTGATGATAACGATGATGATGATGATGATGATGATGATGATGATGATGATGATGATGATTATGATGATGATGGAGGTGATGATGAGAAGGAGGAGGGGGAGGAGGAAGAGGACGATTCTGGAAGTAATAAAATGTACAGTTTCTGGTTTATAGCGACAAATGTCCGAATAGCAAGACTTGACAAGAAAAGTGTCAAAACAAATTTTATTATCAGTTTGATTTATTGTATTCAGTATTTATAATTAACTATTACCCACAAATGCTTTGCTACTGGGTATTTGTGTGTTTGGACAAGTTGGCCAAAGAGTCCTGGGCAGCAAAATGTTAAAATGAACCTTAAACCTCTAGAACACATTCAAGTTAAACATCTGGAATACATCAAACATTAAGAAACATAAATAGCTAGAACACAATGTTACATAATGTTAATGTTACATATCTAGACCACGTTAACAGTTAACATCTAGAACACTTTAAATATCTAGAACATGTTAACGTGACATATCTAGGACATGCTAAACTTTGGCAGCACATTAAACATTTAGAACAAGTGAAACATTTAGAACACACATCTAGAAACTTCTTGAACACATTATGTTTAACGTTAACACAAAATGTTAACGTTAAACATCCGGGACACATTAAAGTTACACTTCTAGAACATGTTAACCTTTAAACATCCAGAACACATTAAACGTCTTGAACATGTTTACGTTAAACACCCAGAACACATTAAATATCTAAAATATATTAAACTTGTGGAAGACAACATCTTGAACTCCTTAAACATCTCAAACTCAAATGTTAAACATCTAGAATGTGTTACAAAAGGTTAACGTTAAACACCTACAATACGTAAATGTTAAACATGTAGAACATGTTAATATTTGACATCTAGAACACATTCATGCTAAAGCTAGGGTAGGCAATCTATTTTAGACGCATTTTTGTTATTTGTTGAAATTCTCTTTACATCCTAACAGCAATCAATAAATCAAATGTTTTGACAAAAAGGAAAACATCTGGTGGCTGTGGCTGCCATTGCCAGTAATATGCCCGTACAATCATTTAATTTGGCCCAAATGAAATTATTGGATGGCTTACCTGTCTATCTACTTACCCGGTTACCTCCGCGCACTCTGCCCATGCCCTCATTGTGCATTAACACTTTTCCACAAGGTTCGGTTAACCTATTGCTGAAGTTGACAAGTTAGTCAGATGCTTTTGAGGGTGGCCTGGAGGATTTTTTCGGTTTGATATCTTGGAAATTAATTGTATGAAATGATAATACACTTTAGTTTGGGGGTTTGGTTCCACTCTTTTCTGGTGCTCCCTGCTGTAGGACTTAAAGCAGGACATACAGATGTCAGATACAGAATACCAACTACATACCAACATTTGACAACAGGGAGCACTATACTATGGGGTACATCAGATATCTCGACCCATTATGTAGGTTACATGCAATAGAGAGCAGAACCAAAGCAGGTGGAGGCTGGGGCGAAATTCAGCTCAGCACACATAACTTTGCAGAGTGTGTGTGTGAGATGGAATGTCTTAAATTGATCGCCTATTAGTGTACATGCATTTGATTGGACTGCGTTAGCTGTCAGCTGATAGGGGGCGCATGACTAGTGTCCCACCAGAACTAGCTACGCCCATTTGTGTTTGAAATGTAGTTTTGTCTTGGTTTAGTTGAATATAATTTTGACCCATTTTTCAACCTTATTAAACAGTTTGTTAACATGCATATTTTATTATTCATGGTATTTTATTGTAGCTAAAAGCATGTTCTAGTATATGTGTTATTTTTCATACAGCATTATAATTAATCATCACTATAAGTGATATGCAGATGAAATAGCATTGACTAGTTGACAACTGTAACATATTGTCATATATAATTCGTATTATATTTTATACAATACTCTTCTCATGATAAATATCTGAACACAGGTACTACTACTAGAACCATACTCTTAAACTACACCGGTGCTACAGCTAGTACTGGGGGGGGAAAACTACTACAAACAGACTGGTCTGCAGTTGTGATTTACTGAATATGCTGCTAATTACTGGCCTCTTGCGATAACTATTATGTAATATCACAAAATCAGATATGAAAATACACACACTCACTCATTGCACACATAGTGTGTATATATACTGTATAATTGAACATAATATTATGCCTACATTATTATATACCATGTAATAACAATAATAATACAATCACATTTATTTATTTTTTTAAACACAAGAAACGAAGTGCTTTACAAAGACATACAAACATGAACAATTGCAAGATAAAAAAATACAAGTAGAATTGATTTAGTAAAAATGAACATTAAAGGAAATAAACAATAAAGCAGGTAAAATCCAAACGTAAGAATAACCAATTCAAGAGTAAGCAATTCTGAAAAAGTGCATTATTAGGAGAGATGTTAAAGTGGTGGGGCTGTGATTCCCAAGGCTCGGCCTCCTCTTGATGTTAGCCTTGACCTAGGATGTCCTGATAGACCTGGAGGATCTCAGGCTCTGTATTCAGGCTCGTACAGTTATGAAGGCAGTGATATTAACGAGGCCTCCCCAAACGTGCTTGAAAAGTATTGAACAGCTAAAAAAGTGTAGGGATGCTAAAATAGCATTATCTGGACACTTCTATTCAATATGTTTATTATCAAAGGTGATACCCAGATGGTTGCACTGGTGTTTGTGAGAGGAGAATGGCTCACTGGAGTGGTCTGGACCTATGATAATGACTTCTGATCTATTGAATTTTGCCGAAGAAAGAATTTTGAGAATCTTTTACATCTTTGATTCAGTACTGTTTTTTGACCAGCTGTGGTGTGTTGTTGGAGTTAAATTGAAAATAGATCTGGGAGACATCCACATAAATATGGAAACTGAAGATGAACTTGAGATTTTACCTCACGGCAACATATGAATGGAAAATAATAAAGGACCAAGGCCTGAGCCTTGAGGCACTCCATAATTATTGTGGAGGTAGAGGACTTAAAGTTACCAATGGCCTCCCATTATATATATATATATATATATATATGAATAAAACAATTCTTCAGCTGTACCTCATAAACCAACCCATGCTTAAAACATTCAACTAAAAGCATGGTCAACTGTGATAGTAGGTAGGTAGATGGTCAACTGTGTCAGAAGCTGCAGTAAGCTCAGTTAGATCATTTAAAAACAGTCCTTCAATATTAGTAAATTTTGCTTAAAATAATAAAAACATGTTGATGTGACTACATGTCGGGGACTTTATAAACATTGTAAATCAATGCATTTATTAAATTGTGATTACCAGAAGTTCTATACAGTTTTAAATAGCCCACCAACCACTCAACATGAAGTCTAAATGGACTACATGACGATCAAGCATTTTGAACCTCTGTTGATGCAACTCTCTCCGTAAGTGGCTTTGGCATGTCCTATAACATTATATTAATCTGTATTCACAAGTTTTTAACACAGCTATATAATAGTCTAGAAATTGATCGCTTTTTGATCGGAAAGAAAATGGCAACCGCTTTAACAGGATTTGTTTTTACTAGTTGAGAGAACAGATCCATGCAATGAACATACTAGGCCTACTTACTTTTGAAAGGTAATTGTCATGAAAATGTATTTATAGTATGGTACCAGTATGTTAACAATAAGGCAGTATATCTTTCCAAAATATGTGATGTGATTGGCTAATATGATTGATTAATTGCATTCTAAAATGCTTTGCTGAATATTCAATTCTAATGTGTCATTCTACTGTCTGATATTTTGAATAGCAGATCACTGAAATTAAAAACAGACTGTTGCTATTGACGCAGTTATGATTTAACTGACAATTTCTTTAGAGGAAGCAATAAAGTCATTTAGAAATCAATGTAATCAATGAAATCATGATTTTGTATTGTCTTTAGTAAGTAGCCATATACTTATCGGGATAATCACATCAGAGTCCTGCAACAATCTAAAATGGGTTTATTTCACAATAATAAATAATGGCTTGCTCTACATGCTCCTGTACTTATTCATCTCTATGGCCATTGTGGTCATTTACTGCTATATCATTTAACATTATATGACCGTTTTCTTTTGGCCAGGTCCAGTCAGACCACAGAGAAGGAAGCCATGAAAGGATGTTATGTGCTGCTTCAGGAGGGGAAAAAGAGGATGTCTTGAAGAGACCTGGAGAGACACTCACACCAGGTTTAGATCGTGTGGACAGACGAGAGACACTCACACCAGGTTTAGATAGTGTGGACAGACCAAGACCTGGAGAGACACTCACACCAGGTTTAGATAGTGTGGACAGACCAAGACCTGGAGAGACACTCACACCAGGTTTAGATAGTGTGGACAGACCAAGATCTGGAGAGACACTCACACCAGGTTTAGATAGTGTGGACAGACCAAGACCTGGAGAGACACTCACACCAGGTTTAGATTGTGTGGACAGACCAAGACCTGGAGAGACACTCACACCAGGTTTAGATAGTAGTGTGGACAGACCAAGACCTGGAGAGACACTCACACCAGGTTTAGATAGTAGTGTGGACAGACCAAGATCTGGAGAGACACTCACACCAGGTGTAGATAGTGTGGACAGACCAAGACCTGGAGAGACACTCACACCAGGTTTAGATAGTGTGGACAGACCAGGACCTGGAGAGACACTCACACCAGGTGTAGATAGTGTGGACAGACCAAGATCTGGAGAGACACTCACACCAGGTTTAGATAGTGTGGACAGACCAGGACCTGGAGAGACACTCACACCAGGTGTAGATAGTGTGGACAGACCAAGACCTGGAGAGACACTCACACCAGGTTTAGATAGTGTGGACAGACCAAGATCTGGAGAGACACTCACACCAGGTTTAGATCGTGTGGACAGACCAAGACCTGGAGAGACACTTTGAGAATCAGACAGAGGGAAAGCAGGAAGGAGAACAAGTAACAGAGTTGAACATTTATGTTGAAATATACAGTATAAGCCTGCTGTAGATTAAATCTGCATATCATTCAATAAAATGGTATCAATAACCCTCGAATGAATTGAAAAGTGAATTGTGATAAAGATAGAATTGAGTATTGTTATTGTTTCTCTGTAAAAGAAATTCGAAATGTCTATTTACCCTCAAATCCTATAATTGAGATATTAAAGAACATAATTCTTCACGGGTATGAAGACTGATGACATGGGTGTGTTTTCCTCTCCACAGATACAGTATTTCTACTGAAGCTGTACCCAGGGACTCTGGTGGGTGGCACAACGTTCACCAATGGCTTGAATATTCACATGAACAAGTGCTGCCCGCTGTCATGCTTGTATGCATTTCAGTCCTCAGAGAGAGAGAGAGAGAGAGAGAGAGAGAGAGAGAGAGAGAGAGTGTGTGTGTGTGTGTGTGTGTGTGTGTGTGTGTGTGTGTGTGTGTGTGTGTGTGTGTGGTAATGCATGACAAACATTAGAAAAAATGGTATATGTTAATTGTTTGTCTTTTGGAGAACCTGTGGGAATGGGGGTGGTTTGTCACATTTGTACTTAGATGTCATGCAGCTCCAGCCTGGCTCCATCATTGGAAATGATCTACAAACGCCAATGGCACAACCAAGTCCCGCTCAGGGAGAAGTCTTGCAAGAGTTGAGTTGTTCTCATTAAGACCTATAAGAAGTTCAAATTCAGTGCCATGACCCTCACTGAAAGTGATCAGAGCCTGTGTGTGTGTGTGTGTGTGTGTGCGTGCCTGCGTGTGTGTGTGTGTGTGTGTGTGTGGTAATGCATGACAAACATTAGAAAAAATGGTATATGTTAATTGTTTGTCTTTTGGAGAACCTGTGGGAATGGGGGTGGTTTGTCACATTTGTACTTAGATGTCATGCAGCTCCAGCCTGGCTCCATCATTGGAAATGATCTACAAACGCCAATGGCACAACCAAGTCCCGCTCAGGGAGAAGTCTTGCAAGAGTTGAGTTGTTCTCATTAAGACCTATAAGAAGTTCAAATTCAGTGCCATGACCCTCACTGAAAGTGATCAGAGCCTGTGTGTGTGTGTGTGTGTGTGTGCGTGCCTGCGTGTGTGTGTGTGTGTGCGTGTGTGTGTGCGTGCGTGTGTGTGCGTGTGTGTGTTTGTGTGTGTGTGTGTGTGTGTCTAGACTGGACAATGGTTTTCCTGGGGATCATATTACTAAAGGTGACTCATCAGCGTGACCCATCATATTCATTTATGGGACTATGTCAATGTAACTCATCATGTTACTAAATAATAAATAATGTAATATAATCAAATAATGTTAATCAATGTATCTCATCATGTTTATAAATGTTACTCATGATGTCAATAAACGTGACTCATGGTTCGGTCAAAGCGCAGACACCGCTAAGATTCTTTTCATTACTGCCGCTAAATTTAGCCGCAAAAAGACGCGCAAAGCGCGGCTCTCTGGTGTCTCCGGGAATAGAGCGACAGACTGCCGGACGAGACCGGAGTCAACCGGTTCAGGTGGACGTGGACACGGACTTTAACGACGCTTCTCCATCACAACCCACACACCGCGGTACGTGTTGTCATCGTGTGTTCATGTGTTCATTCATTCATTCATTCATTCATTCATTCACGTGTTCATGGTTCCATTCATGTCAAAGCGACCCAATGGATTTTCGAGCCAGTTCAGACATGCGTTAAGTTGTAACACCCAAACAACTTGAGCTCTGGGTCTTTAAATAAGCTTAACGAAACCATTAACTTATTAGCAGTCGGTCATTTCCCAGTCAGGTTGTGTAATTATTACATTTCATGGGGGATTTTATTGAATGTAATGTTTAGTCGACATCGTGAAATATAAAGTCATTCGAGCAACAGGTGGAGCGGAAACCACTCATTTTGTGTGAAAGAAAATGTAGCATGTGTGTGTGTGTGTGTGTGTGTGTGTGTGTGTGTGTGTGCATGCGTGTGCGTGCGTGCGTGCGTGTGTGTGTGTGTGTGTGTGTGTAGGGGGGCGTAAACAACATAACATTTTACAACTATTGTTGAAAACATTGAATATTTCGTTGTCCTTTATAACAACCAATGTCTCACTTGTAACTGCACTTTATGTGAGAGTATTCTGCATGTTTGTGCGAGGAAGTTAGTTTTGAAACCAAACCTTCCAGACTAACGTGTCAACAGGTTTCATGTTCGCTTATTTTAGGTACTTTTAGGTCACGGAGACTTTCAGCCCTGAACACCAAAACAAACATGTGGGACAGGAAAGAATAGCAGACAACAGTGACCGGGGGTAATGCTTATTGATTATGTGTCATGAAATGTGTGCTTCATGTTTAGTCGCTTCCGGAATTTAGCACATATGATCTATATATGGACATATAGCCTAACCTAAATAAATATGACCTAATGTGACTGGATTGGTCTTAACACTGACTGTTAACACATCTTTAATGCTGTCCAACCATCCAATGTCAACTGACTCGCATCTAAACAACGACACCCCCACCTCCTGAGTGTTTTGTGTACTGCATCATCTCTTCATCACATGCACCAGGGCTCCACTGGGACGGAAAACATCGGCCCTGGACGCGTGCACATTTGTTTCGTGTGTGCGTGTGTGTGCCCTGCTTGGCACCAGAAGGGAACCTGTGACGTTCTTCACAGGGCTGCTAGGTTTTCAGAAGACTGACGTTTGAGTGGAGTCACTTTTTGCTGCGCTTTTTTGGGGCCTGCCTGTTCAGGGTCACCACCACACGTGGAAAGCATTCATTTATTTATTCCTGTACTTTAAGTAAAGGAACATGAGATCTTACAGCCATTTTCCAAGTTTTGTAACTTCTCATCCCTACCCCAACCATAATAAAATAAATCTAGATATAAAAGCAGAGGGATCAATACCCTGCTGCAGTGACCACGAGGTCCAGAACTGTTTAACCCAGGCCAGACCCAAACAGGCTGCAGTCCCTCAGAACCCAGCCCTCTCAGTGCTCCAGCGCCACTGTTCCAGTGTGGCTGTGGGCCGAGCTCAGTGCACTCTGCTCTGTCTGCGTGTGGCGCTGGTCTGATCCCAGAGCAAGCTGCACCCTTCAGACTGGGTCTGGGGTCCGCATCGTACGATGATACACAGGGTTACATTATTGAAACAATAAGACTGGGTCTGGGGCCCGCATCGTACGATGATACACAGGGTTACATTATTGAAACAATAAGACTGGGTCTGGGGCCCGCATCGTACGATGATACACAGGGTTACATTATTGAAACAATAAGACTGGGTCTGGGGCCCGCATCGTACGATGATACACAGGGTTACATTATTGAAACAATAAGACTGGGTCTGGGGCCCGCATCGTACGATGATACACAAGGTTACATTATTGAAACAATAAGACTGGGTCTGGGGCCCGCATCGTACGATGATACACAGGGTTACATTATTGAAACAATAAGACTGGGTCTGGGGCCCGCATCGTACGATGATACACAGGGTTACACTATTGAAACAATAAGACTGGGTCTGGGGCCCGCATCGTACGATGATACACAAGGTTACACTATTGAAACAATAAGTCCATGCAATATTGCCCACTGGCCGGGTCGGCCTGAAATGGCACGGCCATTCAAGACTCTTCCCTGACTGTATCCTGTCAACAGATAGTGTAAGATGATAGTGTAAGTCTAATATCCCCACCTGTCAGAAGCCTCTGATGAAGAGCACCATGGAAATGTTTTCAAGGCAGGCTGTGGATTCTCAGTGAGATACAGCAATTTTGCACAGTTTTTTTTTCCGGCGATCGATATGCTGTTTAATGAAGGCACTGAATCCAAGGGGAGAGGTTTAAAGACACGGTTGGGCCAGCCCAATATCAATTCAGAACAAAACCAACAGGCAGACCTGTTTATGGGCCGTTAGACATGTACAGGGGAACAAAAGATATTTGTGTCAATGGCCCGTGGGCACGTGGGACCACCAGGAAGGGTGCCAGCCTGCCAGTCTGCCCTGTGGCACACTTCCTCCAGTCTGTGGTCTACATTCACACTTCCTCCAGTCTGTGGTCTACATTCACACTTCCTCCAGTCTGTGGTCTACATTCACACTTCCTCCAGTCTGTGGTCTACATTCACACTGCCTCCAGTCTGTAGTCTACATTCACACTTCCTCCAGTCTGTGGTCTACATTCACACTTCCTCCAGTCTGTAGTCTACATTCACACTTCCTCCAGTCTGTGGTCTACATTCACACTTCCTCCAGTCTGTGGTCTACATTCACACTTCCTCCAGTCTGTAGTCTACATTCACACTTCCTCCAGTCTGTGGTCTACATTCACACTTCCTCCAGTCTGTGGTCTACATTCACACTTCCTCCAGTCTGTGGTCTACATTCACACTTCCTCCAGTCTGTGGTCTACATTCACACTTCCTCCAGTCTGTGGTCTACATTCACACTGCCTCCAGTCTGTGGTCTACATTCACACTTCCTCCAGTCTGTGGTCTACATTCACACTTCCTCCAGTCTGTGGTCTACATTCACACTTCCTCTAGTCTGTGGTCTACATTCACACTTCCTCCAGTCTGTGGTCTACATTCACACTTCCTCCAGTCTGTGGTCTACACTCACACTTCCTCCAGTCTCTAGTCTACATTCATGACCTCTGTTAACCACCGGGGGATGTTGACCAAGCACATCAAGCCATTTCAAAACGGAGCGAAGAAGCTACAGCCTGTCCAGATGATTGAACAATGTGCTTGATAAGGCTAACTGTGTAGGTTACTGGTGCAAGGGAAAGAACATTTCTGGACAGGCATTTCTGGCGTCTGTCCTGATTATCAAAGCTGTCTCCGTTTTTCAACTGCAGCTCCAAGATGTTCCTGTTGTTTTAGCGTGGCTCCTCTCATGAAGGCTCACCAAGAGGACTTTTAGAGGGTAGATTCTAGTACCATCTCAGTTGACCCAGTGTGTTGCCTCCATTGCTGCAGTGTACTCTGGACTGTACAGGACTGTACCCAGCGGACAGCACCAGCTGGTAGTTATTCCACCCAGCAGATCTAGCCTGGCCGGGGCAGCAGGAGTCATTGTGTGCAATAAGCCGTGCTCAGTGGGGTTCCCATCGGTCCATGAAGGAGGTGGAGGCCTGTTTTCCTGCAATCTGATGACTCCACCTCAGGGCAAGACCCTGTACACAGAAAGTGCTGTTGGCCTACCTGGTGGGGATTGTCAAGGATTCAGCCCAGTGCTCGAGTCAACCACTGACGCTTTCTCCACTGGGCACTCCGACATGTGCCAGTTCATTGGCTTGGCCTCTTGCTGCCACTGATATGTGAAGGAATTTGCTGCCATGACTGCTATTGCTAAGCCCCTCCATATACTCATCCAGAAGTATGCCCCGGTCCACTCATTTTAGGCAGTATTTGTTGGGGAGACATTTTTCTGCATGCACCGACCACAGTTCCCTAAAGGTGACCAGACTGGGGGAGCCAGAGGGAGCGGCCCGCTTGCTCCAAAGACTTGCAAGAGTATTTCTTGGAGGCCTCAGTCCTGCCCCAGTTTATTACAAGGATCAGACAGCCAGGGTGTGGCGTGCTCGCAGGACCAGTGGTTAAGTGTGACATGTTCAGCGGTCTGAGGAATCCCACTAGAGGCAGACGAGGTAGAAGTAAAGCTTACTTAGTAAGGGTAGACAGGGCGTGTGAAACAGTAGATCTTAGTCTTAATCTCACCTCAGAATCAGAAGGATGTTTATTGCCAAGAAGGTTTGACATACAAGGAATTTGACTTGCTGCACAACAATTAAACAATAAACAATCAAGACAGTGCAAGATGTAAGGACCTGATATAACATAAAATAAAGTTAAGAAATCTACAGAGATTTGAAAGAGTGCAGTTTTGCCTGAAGGTGAGGGTGGACTCCATGATGGCAGTGTAGAAGTGCACCGTCATTGTCTTGGCAGGTTGAACTTCTTCAGCTGCCACAGGCAGTAACATCCTCTGCTAATGTTCAGCTGCCATCTGAGGTCCTGGGTGACGATGGAGCCCAGGAAGCAGAAGGACTCACCAGCGTTGACTGGGGAGTCACACAGGGTGATGGGGGGCGGGGGGCTGTGTTCTTCCTAAAATCCACAACCATCTCCACTGTCATTGAGCGTTGAGCTCCAGGTTGTTCTGGCCACCAGATGGTCAGTCTCCATCCGTCAGACCTGTAGGCTCCACCCTCAGGCACCTGGTGTAAGGGGGCCTGTTTCAAGGGAGGGGAATGAGGTGGCTCATCTGATGTGTTGTTTGTGTGCTGCTAATGCTTGAGTAATGCTTGGGGTTTGACCACCATCCAGAGTGGGGGTAGTGTTACAAATGTGTGATGTCACCTTAAGACAGGGCAGGGCAAGAGATGATGTGTGAACACACGGGGATGTGGTGTTAAATCATTTTTGTCTCCCCATACACAACAATGTTAACAAAGTCGGAAGGTACCTTGTACCAACACATGGCGTATGCTATTCCATGTGTCACTGTTGTCACTAAAATGAGACTAGTTTAGAGATAACCTGAGTGCAATCCTATGTTTTAGTGTCTGCCAACTGGTTTATGAATGTTCCACTGTGGTCAAAACATAGGTGGTGTGTGTGTGTGTGTGTGTGTGTGTGTGTGTGTGTGTGTGTGTGTGTGTGTGTGTGTGTGTGTGTGTGTGTGTGTGTGATGATGCTACTGATATGATGATACTAACAACCATCACAAACAGCATTGGTCATACCCATGAGGATAACACCCCCCCCCCCCCCCCCCCTGCACACTTCATCTCATAGTGCTGGATTTGATCTGAAAAAGGGTTTGTTTATACCTTAATTGAAAGTTGATAAGTTGATTGAATCTAAAACGTGTTTTCTTCAGAGTCGTTTGTCAGTTGTGGTCTACTGTAGAGACATGAAGCCGCTCCTCCTGTAGATATAAAGGTAAAGATATAAAAGTAATGGATATTGGACAGCCTGTGTCCAAATGGCTTTCATATGGCCCGTTATAGGATATTATAGCCTCACATATCTGATAGAAAAGCCTGGTGCATCTACTGAGGGAAGTCTGCATGTATACAAATCATGAGATGGTGACCCCAATCTGCCCTTTGATTAAAGGCAGTGGACCCTGTTGAATATAAATGTAATGTATATTACAAGTGCTCTGTCCCTCGCTTGTTTTCAATCAGAGCAGTGATCCACACATCCTTGCCATCTTGATGGTTGTCTATCTGTTGTCAGTGCTTCCTCCCCCCGGGTTGAGCACGTCTACGCCGGTGCTGTTGCCCAGAAACCCGACTATGTTACCAGTGTTGACAGGTGTCCCTCAAATGAATATGCTTCTCAAATGTTACAATATAGCCTATAAAAATGAATTCACACCAGCCCAGCAAAAAAATGACTTGCAGAAAGAAGCACATGAGCGCCCATCCATGCTAGATCAGACAGACTCGCGCCCCCATCCCGAGAGATGAAACAGACTTGAGGAGGACATTCCCACCAGGGTGAGTGCTCACTCAGGCGAGGATGAAGCCTGAGGCCCACAGAGCTGCCGTCCACACCCTGCTCTGCCAGGTAGAAGTGCTTCACTGGGAGCAAATGAGAGCAGTCATGAGAGCACCGATGGGAAATCCAGCTGTCTGTTCTGTCTGTATGTATCATATGCCCTGCAATATGTTCAGCAGGCCTATACATTTGGATCCATTCTGTTTTGTGTAGGTGAAGCCATGCCGGCCGGGGAGGACAGAGCCTCCGGGGTCACCAAGGGTCAACGGGAAAAAGCAGACCCGCCAAGGGCCCAATGGGAGAAGAGAACTCCAAGTATTGACAACCAATCACAGAGCAGCAGCAAGAGCTCCAAGTCGGCCCTCAATGAGTGAGCTCAACCTTCTGACATCTTGAATGTATTGTAATGCTTGGTAATACTTGACCTGCTGCAAGCAGAGCAAGAACTGTTCTTCTAATTCACTATCTGCAACATTTTTTGCTCCCTATCTGCTACACAAACATTAACATAGAATGACTACGATATCGTGGACTAGTGTGCCGTGACTATTAGGCAAAAGTGGCTGTCACAGCCAAAACATTGAAACCTAGAAAAATTTAAATTCTGGGCTCTATTCATAAGTACAAAATACAAAACAATAGTATCCTAGAAAATGTTCTGAGTCATCCATATCTCTCTGTATAAAGTGGGGGAGGACATGGAGCATTCATCAGATAGGCTGAACAATGGGTAACAGTATTCAAGCCGTATTTCAGCGTAGTTTCACACAGAGATCGAAACCCAGCAGCAGAACTGTCATCATTATCGTTTGAAGATTAAATAGTGGAGGAGAAAACATAAATGTTGTAATGTTTTAACCTGATTAATGTTTAAAAAAAACATTGGAAATATATTTCAATAAAATTCTGTTGTCCTTCGAGACGCCTGGGCATGTGCCACAGTTTATGAGGACCACTCGCCACTGTCAACCGTATACCTCAACAGACATACACAGTAAAACATATACATTGTAGTCAGGAGAGACGACTGAACTCCTGTTATTACTCCTGCAGGAGGTCCTGATTGGCTGAGAGGTGAAGGGGCGTGGCCTGCATGGCAGCAGGGGCTTTAGCAGCCAAACAGATCGATGAGAAACACACGGGAAACATTGTCTTCCTGATTTAACGTTTACTCCGGCTGCAGTTCTATCAGAAGAGGCTAGTATTTAAAAAGAAACGCAGCATGTATTGACGATGGAGCCATGATTTATGCCGGGAGGTGAATTCCCTTACAAAATGTAACGCTGACAGTTGTCATCCTTGATGGATGAGAACAGCACCTTATGATTGACAAAATAGGATGAAAACATGACATGCATCAATACTCTGTGATCCGTGGGTGCAGAAGTGCATGTAGTGAATACATAAGTAGTGATACAATACGCAGCACGTAGAGATATTAATGGTGAACATGACCAGCATTTGTAGCAATAGAACTGCTCTCACAGATCTGACTTTAATAATAATAATAACAATAATAATAATAGTAACTGATATTTATACAGCCCCTATCACGGGACCCAGGGACACTTAACATTAGAAGGGGATAAACAAGAGTGACAGAGTGAGTTAAGACCACAGGCCTTTAGACGTCAGATTGGTATCTGAAGTCTGATGGCGGGCCCGCTTAGTTCTGGGTGAACAGGGCGTTTCACCTCACCGATCTGTAAGCATGTGATGGGAAACCCGAAAAGAAACACAGCTGAGTTTCTAGTTCTTTATTCCTGCCGAAGCTCTCTGTTGTTTCTCAGCCCAGAGGTTCTGCTATAACACAGTAGGATTGCTGGATCTAAGAGTAGATCTACTAATGTACTATTATAGAGTGTGTGGTTGATGCTGGTTTTAGCAGCCTCACCTGGCCTGAGTCAGGCTGAGTAGGCTCTGGGGCTGGGTGAAGCTGCCCCCCTATGAAAACAGACCAGCCACCACCAGCTTAATGCTTGACTTCCCATGGGAGTCATGGCTTGCAATACCTCTGCTAAAATGATGGATGCAGCATTAGGAATGTGATATGATGGGGATGAATGCGTGAGAAGGGGATTGTTCTGCATCTCCAACACAGCAGAACAACAGCACGTGTATGTGCAGACACTATGCCTTGTGAAAGGAAATGACATTAGCATAACATGAGAAGTACATGAGACATGCTGCAGCATTCAGCACCTCAGCATCCTTTGATGCGGGGCGACATGTGTGAGACCACCTGTCATGTATGCACCGTTACAGACCAGAGGTTTAGCTCAGAGCTTCAGCTGTCATGTGGAGAGAGAAGGTTCTGGAACGTAGGCAGAGTTTGACTTGTGTTCGGGGCCAGAAGAAAAGAAAACTTGCGCATAGATCTGTCTCTGAGACCAGAGGTTGTTTTATTAAACACAAATGTGTTATTATTTTTACCCAACATGAAACATCTCTGTAGAGCGTATATGATGTTGCGAGCCTGGAAGAGCACACAAAACCTCTTCATAGCAACATGCAGAGACTCGATGCTCGACACAGCAACAGATATCTGAGTTCTCCCCACGCTGAGCATTCAGCCCACTATCCTAACACATGACGGCTCAACCAACAACAACAGCAGCACGGTTAGCAATGAAGGAAAGAAGTATAAGAACACAGAGCGATGCTGGACCTCTCAACAGCTTGGTTCTTTATCATTTGTTTGTTCCTACATCTATAAGCCTAAAATGGGAAATGGGACAGATTCTTTCAGAGTAGCCTTGTTCTTAAGACACTAGTATCGATATTCAAAGCTTTTTTTGTCCAAATATCAAGAATGTTGCCTGTGGCATTTGGTGAAATATGTGTGAAACATTGTCCAATTAAGATTACTAATTTAGATTTTTTTATGACATTTATTTCACTCTGCTCCTATGTACAATAGGATGGGTCAAATGAAGAGAAAGAATTTCGTACCCATGTCTAAAAAAAACATGGGAATGACAAATGAAGACCACAAGGTCCCAGTAAATAAATAAATAAAATAAAAATAAACAGAGTGCACGTAGAACACAGCTTCCTGCCTGTTATTTGACCATTTATCGAACACAGAGGGAATTGATCACCACTCACTGATCAATTCCCTCTGTGCTCACTCACTCGCGTTTGTTGATCGCTATAATCCATAGTAGTCTAGTTGGGTAAACAGGTTATTCGCAAAAGCCTTCATATTACTTTAAAGATGCATTTCACTGCAAAACAAGCCATTTCCTGTATCCTGCTTTATACATATTCATATGTATTCATATCTTCATAATATATACATACTCTTTCGACATATTCCAGTGCATGCATTTGTTAAAGAGGGACAGTCACACTCACACCTGGTGGTAAGATAGGGGCCCTACATGAATAGTTCAACAGTAATAGTGTTGATGAGTACATGAATAGTTCAACAGTAATAGTGTTGATGAGTACATGAATAGTTCAACAGTAATAGTGTTGATGAGTACATGAATAGTTCAACAGTAATAGTGTTGATGAGTGTTAGGCCCCGTTTACACAATGGGAAGACGCAGATATTTACACAGATAGATGAGAGGTTTGGCCTCTCATTTACACGAAAACCCTGTTTTTATCACAGAAAACAAGTATTTCTAAAAACTCCGGCCAAAGTGGAGATTTCGGAAAACACCGGTTATGTGTTGCCGTGTCATCTGGGAGAAACAGGGTTTTAGGTTCTCAAACGTCACATCATGCGCCAGAAAATGCTTAACGTCATGAGAGTGCCCTGTGTTTACAGTTTAATTGGCTATTTATGTGTGTTGATGTAAATGACAATTCTTTTGAAAACAATGTCGTGTGCACGATGTTATTATTGAAAACGGAGGGAGGGAAATATTCCTTTCTCTAAATACCCGGCTCTGTGTAAATGTGGCCTTATATTAGTTACATTTACATTACGGGCATTTAGCAGATGCTTTTATCCAAAGCAACTTACAAAGAGTACATTTGTCATAAGAAGGTGAAATATTTCATTGCTGCTAATACAGTAAGAAAGTCACCAGGACAAGTTTCAAGCATTTCAATTGCTAGATTAACCATTGCTAGTATACAACATCTCTGACTAAGTGCCATGTTACAAAGAGCGATTAAAGTGCCAAGCCGTACAACAAATAAGAGCATGAGGGTAGGGTTATGCAGGGTTCAGGTGAACTCTGAACAAGTGGGTCTTGAGTCTCTTCCGGAAGATGGGGAGTGACTCTGCAGTCCTGACGCTGGCAGGGAGCTCGTTCCACCACTGCGGTGCAGAACGGAGAAGAGTTAGTTGTATCACTAGCAGTGTTCATGATGTGTCGGTGTGTGTGTGTAATGCGTAGTGTCTTCAAGGAGTGGCAGGAGCGCATGTTCCAGGGGAAGGGGAACACGGGCCACGTCACAGACTTCAGGCAGTTCCTCAAGCGGCCGGCCAGACCTCCCCCACCTCCTCCTCCGCGTCCTCGCAAGAAGTCTCCTCCGCCACCCCGGCTGATCAAGAGGAAGGTGGAGGTGGACCTGCTGAAGCTCTGCTGGGGCGACTCATGGAAGACCCTCAAGCCGCCCAGGAGGTGGCGCTGCCACCGCGACTCCTCACTGAGGAGCACCATCAGCCCTGGCAGGAGGTCCCGAGGAGGTGCAGCCAAGAGCAAGGAGGAGGAGGAGACCAGTACGGGATGGAGAGACTCCTGGAAACTGGTCAGCATTTACACCTACTGTTCTGGCAGGGTACCGCTGAGGCTAGCTCTGTTAGCATCTACAGCTACTGTAATAGCACAGTATGGTAACAACTAGCTTCATTAGCATCTACAGCTTATGTACTAGCATGGTTCATTTATAGCCATAAATGAACCATTACCTCTAGATACTAACAAGGCTAGCCAGCCTTGTTAGTATCTAGAGCCACTAGCATGGATATGCAATGACTAGCTTCTACAGCGAATTAACTACATAGTATGGCCCCGGCTATCGCTTTGTTACACCTTCCTATCTTGGATTAATGAAGTACATTTCATTTGATCTTGTGTTATGTAACCTCAGGTGAAGCCAAGCCCCGCCCCCCCCAGGGTGGGGGAGGGGCAGGCGTGGGAGGTGGTGTCGGAATGCCGGTTCCTGGACCGCTATCCGGCCCGGGTGGGGGGCTTCTCCCTGCCCGTGTGGGCGGGGACCTGGAAAACCATGATATTTGTGCTGAGGCAGCAGAAGCCGTGGTGGGACCGGGAGTGGCCCAGCAGACCCCCTCCCCATCCACGGGACAAGACGGCCCAGCGACTGGATCCACAGGTCAGCTATACTCCACTCTGTAGACATCATTGTCATCACTGTAGACTGTGGGTTTGTGGTCTTCATGGAAACAGGGCTTGGCAGTGAGGTTGCACACACAGCATGGTGGATCTGGAGAGGCACATTGTCTTCAGGGCTGGCAGTGCAGCAGCAGCCTCAGGTAAATCAGGGGTGGTGCTGTATGCATTTATGTAAACAAAACATGGTGCATAGACTCTGTCGTTGCTGATACCCACTGTTCTGCCAACCTGGAGAACCTGATTATGTAGTGCAGGCCCTTTCACCTACCATGCAGGGTTGACATGCGTTGCTGCTGCTGCAGTTTATGTCCCAGTGGATGCTAATGCTAAAGAAGCCATGAGGAAACCCTGTGTTGCTATTAGCAAGCTGCAGATCATGCACCTGGGTGGGGCCTTTATTGACGCAGGGGGCTTTCGTCACTACTCCTTGAGATCTGTATCAAAGTTTCAGCAGAATGTCTCCTACCACAAAGGGACATCAAACTTTAGACCATGTTTATGCCAGTGTAGTTTACCTTTGAACGGTCCGACCATCTCTCTTAAGTTAACCCCAGTCGTTAAATGTGTGAAACCCACAATACGGACCATCAAGATCTGGTTGGAGGGTGCTGACTCCACTCTCCAGCACAAACTCCAGCACACAGATTGGAGTGTGTTTGACATCACATCACACAAATTGTTTTAATGTTCTCCTTTCAGAAGTCCCGTATAAACAAGAGCAGCCTTCAGGTCTGGTGACTGGGAGGCTTACAGCTCAGCCAGAGCCAAACTGAGGAGGGGAACCTCCCAGACTAAACACTCTAGCAGGCAGTGTTATGCATGCTTACTCTATTGTAAGCACTGTTGTCTGATGTTATTTGTCGTCTGATTTGAGTTCTCTGGTTCTGGATTCTATCTGTAAGCATGGCAGCGAGCTTGGGAATCAATGTGACACAATGCAGTATAACTTGGAGAGATTCAAAGTTTATTCAGATACATAAAGCAAACATACAGTTTGTTCAAGGGACGATAATGCCCCTGGTGTGATGAGTCTATACAGTTATCGTATCACATATATCCATCTGTTAAGTGAGACAACCTCTCCTTAACTATCACCTTGGACACCGGCGTGCCACAAGGCTGCATGCTAAGCCCGCTTCTGTACTCCCTGTTCACCCATGAAACCTTTGCCTATGACCCCATGGTGGAAGGTCTAATCACAGGTGACAGCCTACAGGTATGAGGTCCAGCACCTGGCCATGTGGTTTTACGACAACAACCGGGTACCTGATTTGAAGAATAGGAAGGAGATCATCATGGACTAACAGCAGGGTTAGGAGCCATGTGCACAGACCCATCTGCATCAGGGGAGCATGTGTGTCAAGACTAGTTGCCTAGCGTAAAGCGTTCCAGCAGGTAGTAAAAACTGCCTGACAGATCATTGGCATCCAGTTACCCACCATTGAGGACATTTATCATAAGCGCTACCCGGGCAGGGCGAGAAACATCCTCAAGGACCCCTCCCCCCTGAACGAGGACGTTTCCCTCTCCCCTGTTCCAGGAGGTGCAGGTGCCTCTGCCTCCACACCAGCAGACCCAGCAGACCCAGCAGATCACAGCGTCTTCCTGAGGCTGTGGGGCTTTGCTGGAGCACTGCTCTAGCACTTACATGTCCTGTATAACTGTACATAATACTACATTTCCCCTTCTGGTTAGATGCTAATTGCATTTTGTTGGCTCTGTACCTGTACCTATCATCGTGGCAATAAAGTTGAATCCAATCTCATCTAATTATTAGGTATGTACAGTGTAGCTGTGTATATTTTTTAGCATATTTTTAGCATAAAGCATCATATATCTATGATATATGAGCTAAACTTGCTAATGTACAGTTGCTGTTCCCTTGAGAGGTCGGCAGAGTGAAGCGCCCCCCCCCCCTTCAACAACAATGACCATATTGATTGTTTTAATATTATTATTGTGAACATCAGTAATAATATGAAGTATTCTAATATGAGATTAGCATACTATTCATTATTCTAATAATTGTAGTATAGTCTTAACATGGCTGATATGTTTGTGTCTCCAGAGTAACCCTCCTGGCTGGCAGCAGGCCTGGAGAATGTCTGTTACCGTCACCACCGACCACGCAGATCCCACCACCGCGACAACCAAGATGGCCGACGTCTTCCTCCCTGGCTGGAGCTCCGCCTGGCGACTGGCAGAGGCTCCACCCACCTCCGACAGGGGGGCGGAGCCAAGCAACTGGAGTGATCTGTCCTGGAGGCTCGGCCCACAGAGCAGGTATCACTCTGTCTATCTATCACTGTATCACTCCATCATTCAATCGAGCTATTACCTATCACCTCATTGATCACTATTTCTGACTTTCTGTCTGTCTGCCTGTCTGTCTGTCTGTCTGTCTAGATGGTGGAGGCCGTCACTAGCATCACACCATCACCATGCCAATGTGTTGGAGAAGAGCCGATTGGCTGCCAGCCTCCTTCTGACTCAGACCCTTATGGTACTGTAATTATATATACTAGTTATATATACTACTCATATACTGTACTAATATATGCCACGAATCCATACAACTAATATTTAGTATTTGGCAGTGTCCTCGATTAAGAATTTGCGTCGACTGATTGTTTAAATATTTTTCAGATATGCATTCCAGTTTTTAAAATATAATTTTTTTCCAAACTTGAAGCAGCCCCCAAAACACTTAAAATGGGAATAATTGTATTGGAAAGATTTACCGACCCCAAATATGCACGACCCATGGGTTCTAAAGGCGTTATAGATCCATCGGCCAGCTTATTATTGGTGAGTAGCCTTCACATAGCGCTCACAAAGCTGAGCTTGCTTCTCTGGTTGAGCTTTCAATAGCAGTAACCTAGGATGGGTGATGCTGACACGATCCCTTTTATGAATTAAATAGCCCTGCGGCTTGTGCCGTATCTTCATGTAAGGATGGAGACAAACTCATAGCTCTCTTCTTAGTCAGAAAATGAAAAAGATGAAAATTGGTTTAATTCGCCTGACATTGCCTAAAAACTTTAAAGAGAATGGCAGCCTTGTGTGACAACAGAACGTTGAAATAATTACATAAAACTGACAGGCCTTCTTGCTAGAAATGTTGCTTTCAAGAGTCAGTCGAGCGGTTCACAGCGGCTTCATGCAAGGCATATGTACATCACACAAAACATGAAGCAAGCCGTGACATTTAATAATGAATAACATGATACAATCCTCAGGCTGACATCACGTTTGGTTAATGGGACAAATTACTTTCCCCCTCTGACCCCACTCCTCCAAAGATTGCTTTGACAGTCGGCTCCTCTAATGCTGTTCATCCCTGAGAACGCAGATTCGCCTTTATAGGTTGAGCCGAAACAAGGTGAGCACGTGCATAGTCAACGTCTCCAGTGGGCCATCGTCTTGGGGACAAGCCGACCAAAAAGTGCTCAAGCTTTCAGCACCACTGAGAGCTGCTTTCATTTCTCTGGAGGTCTGATCATGAATCTGGTCACGCACAAATTCAGCCACATCCCTGGAAATGGCAAAGTCATCAAATCTGGCAGAGAGAATGTTCCTCAGTTGTGTGATGAATTTCTTGCTCCCAGCGACTGTCTTTGGTGTGTTCAAGTGCAGTGGAAGAGGAGTGCGTGGAATAGGTCAAGCTCAGCTTCAAGCTTTCCCACCATAACCACCACGGACCTGTCTTTCCCCTGCAGTTGCAGATTCACTGCATTCAAATTAGAAAATATGGCAGCTAAAAATGGAACGTGGTACATATAATCTCTGTCTTCATGATGTGCTTCACAAAATCCTCGACTTGATCCTTGAGTTTGACAAAGCGCTCCAAGGCTTTGGCCTTCCTCATCATCGTGGAGTGAGAGGTGAACTATATATACTGCTAACGTGGGTAGAGAGACTCTAGAGCAAAACAGCAGAACAGGCGTTGGTGCGTACTTGAGTTGCCTCTGAGGTCGTAAATCATCTTCATTGTTTTGTCCGTAAGCTCTTTCAGATCCCCACGTAGTTTGGGGGCGCAGCACGGAGGTGAATGAGACAGTAAAGTGCATTTGTTTTGTGCCGACCGTGGCAGGACCAAAATAAAATATCAAAATATCCGACAAAAACGCATAACTGGGAAATATCTGTGTTGTGAGTGGACTCGTCAATAACCAGAGATATGTGTTGACCCCATCAAGTACAAGTTGCTGGACATCCTCCAGGATGAGTGGCCCTTGAAGCAGACAGATGTATTTAAACAGAGGCAATTGTCCTGTCTGTAGATTTGTCAGTGGCGAGGTCCTCCAAAACAGTGACCATCCTCCTTAAAACCCTGTGAATGGTTTGTTATGATTGGTGAGAAGCCAGACAGCCTGAAGCCTGAATAGACTAATATAATATACTGTAATTATTATAATACTGTCTATAAAGATCTATGAAATTGAACAGTAGCTGGTCTCTGTGGAGACAGAGAGTGCTGTTCTGTCTGATATTTACATTATTCACATTCAATCATGATCAAAACCCGCCTTGACAAAGAGACTGTTGAAGCGGTTGACTACATTACATGATACATACATACATGATTACACATTTTATATACATGTAAATGATGCATTTCAGTATTTAGAACAAATGTGGCACCACGAGCACAGTTGGTATGATATAACAGCTGCTGTTGACCCAGTTTGTAACCAGTTAGACTCATGGTGACAATAAAACAGGCATTTATTGAGAGCAAAACAAAAAACAGCAAATTGCACACCCCACTCAAAAAACATTATTATAATAATTTTCCTGATGTGACGATTCGACTATTAAAGACGAAGTGGATGACTTTCTGTCGAAGATTCAACATCACCGCTAATAATACTAATATATACTACGAACATATAACACTAATAAACGGCTAAAGCATAGCTTCTTTCTAAGACTGTTGAACACATCCCCACCCCCCGTCTAACACTGGATTATTACAGGGTTACTTCTTACCTGTTGCATCTCACTTTGTGCAATGTTCACCTGTTTACATCTACTGCCTTGCACTGTATAACTGTTTACATTTAAACATTCACATTTTGGTAACAGGCAGAGGACGATGACGAGGACGAGGAGTCAGGAGAGGAGGAGACAGAAGAGGAGGAGGAGACTGAAGAGGAAGAGGAGACCGATGAGGAGGAGGAGGAGACTGAAGAGGAAGAAGAGACCGATGAGGAGGAGGAGGAGGAGGAGAAGGAGGAGGAGGAGATGCAGGAGGGTTCCATGAAGGTTCTGCGCCTGCGGTTCCGTGAGTTGGATGCCGTGTGGAGGAGCAGCTCCTGGCGGGCGTTCCACAGCCCAGAGGAGGAGGAGGAGGTGGACTCCGGCTGGAGGAGCAGCTGGAGGCTCCAAAGGGAGAAGGAGCCCAAGTGCAGCGTACAGGAAGAGTTGCTGCTCCTCAGGGGCCATGGGCTCAGGGGGCGGGGCCTCAGTGCCAACGATGGTCTACCAGACCTTGAGGAGTGGAGGAAGAGCTGGAGATACAAAGGGGAGGAGGAGCATAAAGAGACAGAGGAGGGGGAGGAGGAGAATGAAGAAACAGAGGAGGGGGAGGAGGAGAATGTAGAAACAGAGGAGGAGGAGGAGGAGAATGAAGAGACAGAGGAGGAGAATGACGAGACAGAGGAGGAGATGGATGAGAAGAATGAAGATATAAAGGAGGAGGAGGAAAAGAAAGTAGAGGTGAATCAGTGGTGGAGGAGGAGCTGGAGATACACAGGAGAGAAGGAGGAGGTGAAGGAAAAGAAGGAGGTTGAGAAGGAAAAGGAGGAGGATATGGAAGAAGAGGAGGAGGTAAAAGAGTGGAGGAGGAACTGGAGAAATGCAGCAGAGACGGTACAGGTAAAAGAGGAGGTGGTAGAGGAGGTGAAGGTTGACAAGGAGGAGGAGGAGGATGAAGAGGAGGAGACAGATGAGGATGAGGTGAAGGAGGAGGACAAAGAGGAGGAGGTGAAGCAGTGGTGGAGGAGCTGGAGACACACAGGAAAGGTTGAGGAGGTGAAGAAGGCAGAGGCAGAGAAGGTGGGGAAAGTAGAGGAGGCGGAGGTGGAAAATGAGAAAATAGAGGAGGTGAAGGAGAGGGGAAAGAGCTGGGGAAACACAGAGGAGGGGGAGGAAGATGAAGAGGAGGAGGAGGAGACAGATGAGGAGGAAGAGGTGGAGGAGAAGGTAGAGAAGGAGGTAGATGACATTAAGGTGGAGCAGAAGGAGGAGGTGGAGGAGGAGGGGGATGATGAAGAGGAGGAGACAGATGGGGATGAAGTGAAGGGGGGGGATAAAGAGGAGGAGGTGAAGCAGTGGTGGAAGAGCTGGGGATACACAGGAAAGGTTGAGGAGGTGAAGAAGGTGGAAGAAGAGAACGAGGTAGAGGAGGTGGAGGTGGAAAAGGAGAAAATAGAGGAGGTGAAGGAGTGGGGAAAGAGCTGGAGAAATACAGGAAAGGAGGAGAACGAGGAGGAAGAGGATGAAGAGGAGGACACAGAGGAGGAGGAAGAGGTGAAGGAGAAGGTAGAGGAGGAGGTAGATGACATTAAGGTGGAGCAGGAGGAGGAGGAAGAGGGGGATGATGAAGAGGAGGAGACAACTTTGGATGAGGTGAAGGAGGAGGATGAAGATGAGAAGTGGAGGCAGTGGCGGAGGAGCTGGAGACACACAGGAAAGGTTGAGGAGGTGAAGAAGGCGGAGGCAGAGAAGGTGGGGAAAGTAGAGGAGGCGGAGGTGGAAAAGGAGAAAATAGAGGAGGTGAAGGAGAGGGGAAACACAGAGGAGGGGGAGGAAGATGAAGAGGAGGAGGAGGAGACAGATGAGGAGGAAGAGGTGGAGGAGAAGGTAGATGACATTAAGGTGGAGCAGGAGGAGGAGGTGGAGGAGGAGGGGGATGATGAAGAGGAGGAGACAGATGGGGATGAGGTGAAGGGGGAGGATAAAGAGGAGGAGGTGAAGCAGTGGTGGAGGAGCTGGGGATACACAGGAAAGGTTGAGGAGGTGAAGAAGGTGGAAGAAGAGAACGAGGTAGAGGAGGTGGAGGAGGTGGAGGTGGAAAAGGAGAAAATAGAGGAGGTGAAGGAGTGCGGAAAGAGCTGGAGAAATACAGGAAAGAAGGAGAACGAGGAGGAAGAGGATGAAGAGGAGGACACAGAGGAGGAGGAAGAGGTGAAGGAGAATGTAGAGGAGGAGGTAGATGACATTAAGGTGGAGGAGGAGGAAGAGGGGGATGATGAAGAGGAGGAGACAACTTTGGATGAGGTGAAGGAGGAGGATGAAGATGAGAAGTGGAGGCAGTGGTGGAGGAGCTGGAGACACACAGGAAAGGTTAAGGTGAAGAAGGAGGAGGCAGAGAAGGAGGTGGAGAAAGTAGAGGAGGCGGAGGTGGAAAAGGAGAAAATAGTGGAGGTGAAGGGGTGGGGAAATACAGGAGAGGAGAAGGAGGAGGAGGATGATGATGATGATGATGATGATGATGATGATGATGACAAAGAGGAGGAGACAGATGAGAAGGAACAGGAGAAGGTAGAGGAGGAGGTAGATGACATTAAGGTGGAGCAGGATGAGGAGAGAATAAAGAAGGAAGAGGGGGATGATGAAGAGGAGGAGACAGATGGAGATGAGGTGAAGGAGGAGGAAAAAGAGGAGGAGATGAAGCAGTGGTGGAGGAGCTGGAGACACACAGGAAAGGTGAAGGAGGTGGAAGAAGAGAATGAGGTAGAGAAAGTAGAGGAGGTGGAGGTGGAAAAGGAGAAAATAGAGGAGGTGAAGGAGAGGGGAAAGAGCTGGAGAAATACAGGAGAGGAGGAGAACGAGGAGGAAGAGAATGAAGAGGAGGACACAGAGGAGGAGGAAAAGGAGAAGGTAGAGGAGGACGTAGATGACATTAAGGTGGAGCAGGAGGAGGAGGAAGAGGGGGATGATGAAGAGGAGGAGACAACTTTGGATGAGGTGAAGGAGGAGGATAAAGATGAGAAGTGGAGGCAGTGGTGGAGGAGCTGGAGACACACAGGAAAGGTGAAGGTGAAGAAGGAGGAGGCAGAGAAGGCGGTGGAGAAAGTAGAGGAGGCGGAGGTGGAAAAGGAGAAAATAGAGGAGGTGAAGGAGTGGGGAAAGAGCTGGAGAAATACCAGAGAGGAGAAGGAGGAGGATGATGATGATGAAGAGGAGGAGACAGAGGAGAAGGAACAGGAGCAGGTAAAGGAGGATGTAGATGACATTAAGGTGGAGCAGGATGAGGAGAGAATAAAGGAAGAAGAGGAGGAGGAGACAGATGAGGAGGAAGAGGTAAAGGAGAAGGTAGATGCCATTAAGGTGGCGCAGGAGGAGGAGAGAACAAAGGAGGAGTTGGTGAAACAGTGGTGGAGGAGCTGGAGACACACAAGAAAGGTGGAGGAGGAGGTGGAAAAGGAGAAGGCAGAGGAAGAGGAGGAAGATGACAATGAGGAAGAGAAGGAACATGACAATGAGGAAGAGGAGGTGGAGCAGGAGAAAGTAAAGGAGGAGGTGGTGAGGGAGGAGGATAAAGAGGAGTTGGTGAAGCAGTGGTGGAGGTGCTGGAGACACCCAAGAAAGGTGGAAGAGGTGGAAGTTGAAAATGAGAAGGTAGAGGAGGTGAATGAGGAGGATGATGAACAGGAGGAGGCAGATGAGGTTGAAGAGGTGAAGGAGATAGTAGAGGAGGTTAATGAGGAGGATGATGAACAGGAGGAGGCAGATGAGGTTGAAGAGGTGAAGGAGATAGTAGAGGAGGTTAAGAGGGAGCAGGAGGAGCATGTGGATGATGAAGAGGAGGGGACAGAAGAGGAGGATGAAGAACAGAAGGAGTGGAGGAGGAGCTGGAGATGCACAGAAAATGAGGGGATGGAGATGAAAGAGGCGGGGAAAGTAACGGGGGAGGAGGTGGAGGGGGAGAAGGTGGAGGGGGAGTGTATGAGGAGCTGGAGAAACACAGGAGGGAAGCAGGAGGTGGAGGTAGAAGAGGAGGAGGAGGAGTTTGTCGATGCAATGGAAGAGCAGGAGTTTGATGATGAGGAAGAGGAGGAAGCAGAGGAGATCAAACAGTGGAGGAGGAAGTGGAGAAATGCAGGAGAAGGGGGAGCAGATGGAGGGAATGGAGGACGATGAGTAGGAGGAGGAGTGGGTGCAAGACAAGGAGGAGGAGCGAGAGAACAGGGAGGAGGAGGAGATGGGGAGGGATGATACAGATGGAACGAGAGGACGAGGTTCCACCAACGAGGTTCCATACAGCAGAGATGTCTGTGACTGTGAATGATTTCCAACACAGTGGACATCAGGCTCAGAGTACTGTGTGAGGAAGAGGGAATCTCTCTCTCTGACGCTGTGTTCATACATATATAATCTATAAATACCTATTTTGTTGTATTTATACATTTTCATTCACATTTATATAACATGATAGTATATAGCATTTTTGCGTTCCTGTGTACAGCTGAAAGTATGTTTCTAGCAAAAGGTTTGTATTATTTATATTATTTATATTAAGATATGTGTTATATTAATGCCAAGTATAATTCATGTTGGATTGGGTTTGAAAACTACAAAGACAAATTCAAGGGGTATTTCTTCGAGTCAGCAGAATGTTATGAAATTACGCTCAGTAGATAAAACGCTGTCTTAATTAAAACATTTGTATTAAAATCATTGTTTGAGTTTCTTCCCTATTTCTCTGTTCATGTACAAGAACATTAATATATGTCTATGAGAATGAATCTATATTTATATGAACAATATCAACTGTGAAATACGTCTTCCATGGTCAGGGTGCCATGTTGGTACAGTTGGAGCTGTCGACAGGGCTGCCAAGGCGTCCCTGGAGTCAGCTGGTTAGGGCGTCCATTCCTTTCGCTCTGACAAAGACAAAGCTGAGGAGGGGGTGGACCATGCCTGGCAAAGGGTCTGGGACGCCGCGGTTACGGGAGGCTGGACGGCTGGGCCTCGTGGTTGTGGAGCAGGACATAGGCTGATGAGTATGCGAGAGCTATGAGAAGAAGGGGGTGTTACTTTACTTTTTGGCAGACACTGGTGGGACGACCTTCTCGCTGACTGTTGGGCTGTTGGGTCCTGCCGTTGACGTGTCAGAGGCATTTAGTTTTACAATTCAAAATGACACAGGAGTGTTCAGCCAGTTTTTACCATTATTATGCCATATCTATACCAAATCCAATGTATTTTATTGTTATTGCACTTGCATTTCCAGTACAACGAAAATTCTCATCAGTACAGTCAGTCAGTACAACAATCACACTAACTTCAATAATAGAATTATAAAATAATAAAACAATAAAGAGGAAAAATACAAAAGATGATACAATAAAAGTGCAGACTTTGAGAATATTGCACATGAACCAGTATCACAGAGTATCACAGGAACCAGTCAACAGATATTGCACTCGGTGAGTATCACCCAATGGTACGGTGGGCCTATCGGAGGGAGTGGAAAGTAGGTATGGGCGGATTACAGATCATGTACAGCTGTGGGGGGAAAGGATTGTGTGAGATTTGATGTAACGTCTGCCAGAGGGCAGCAAGGTGAACGGGGGACGTCTCGGGTGGACTCACTGTCTGATGACTTTGGTAGCTCTGTGGAAGCAGCCAGAAGCAGGAAGCAGGGCTCCCATGATCTTCTGAGCATGGTTGATCAGTCTCTGAAGAGCTTTCCCTGCTGCTGCAGAACAGCTGGCATACTACACAGAGATGCCGTATGTCAGCAGGCTTTTCACCGTGGTGATGGCAGTCCAGAAGAGCTCCTCAGGGATGTGGATGCCCAGGAATCCAGAAGCAGGGCGAGGTCCTCACTGTTCCTCCTGAAGTTGAAGATGGCTGCTTTTGTTTCTGAGGTGTTTCCAGGTGTACAGTTTCCAGGCAGGGCAGGTGGGGCAGGTGCTGAGTGTGAGGGTGGAGGAGAGGTGTGGGCCAAGTCTACCAGATGGGTTGGGAAAGACCTAGGTCTGACAGTTCACCAGAATACCATCAGGGCCAGCAGCTTTCCTTACATTAACAGCCCTGTGCACACGCCTCACACCCTGTGGCTGCACAGTGAGAGTGTGGTTGATGGAGGCTGGAGAGGGAGTCATCTCTGTGGCAGGGCGGGGTGGCAGTAGCTCAGCAGGTAGAGCGGGTGGACAGAGCGGGTCGTCCACTAACCGTAGGGTCAGTGGTTCCATCCCCCTGATCCTCCTCCTCCAACTGTAACCCTAACCCTAACCCTAACCCTAACCCTAACTATCCACATGTTGAACCCCACAAATGTACTGATTGTAAGTCGCTTTGGACAAATACCCCTTTACCTTTCAACTCAAAGCCAGCCAAGAAGCAGTTTAGCTCGTCTGCTGGCAAGGCGTTGTCGTCAGGAGTGGTGATGTGCTGGATACCTAGACACGCCCGGCATCAGTGAAGTCCTCAATCCTCTGCTTGTAGGCCGTCTTGGTGCCGATAGATAGATAGATAGATCGATAGATGGATGGATGGATGGATGGAGATGGATGGATGGATGGATGGATGGATGGATGGATAGATAGATAGATAGATAGATAGATAGATCGATCAGAAGGGAGGTCCGGCATGGGAGACGACAGTGAGTGCTGAATGAAATCAATCGAGGTGCTGGATTCAACCAAAAGATCAATTTTTTTTAAATGTTAAGTTGTTAACAAATGATCAGGGACAGTTCAACAGAGAGCAATACACATACAATTATACAGCTTTCTCAGAAGTGCGAACCCAAATATTGTTGGCCGTGCCAACAATACCCTTTTATCTGAAGGTACAGATGACCCAGACAGGGACATTGGAATATTTAAGATAAGGATAGACACCACCACGTTCTTTCCCACTCTTTCAGATGAGATACAGAGTCTCTGCTCATTCCCGAAGCCTTGAGACAACCAGAGGCCCCAGATCTTCATGAACCAAACAGCTCAGGGCACGGGGTCAAAGCCTGCGTCACACAATCAAACTAGTGGCGTGTCACGTTCACAATGGAATTGTGGAGTGTTGGTCAAACGTGAGGCCCACCACTTGGGCCTTACCCAGGTATTCACACATAGAGAAAAACAAGTATATAAATCATGCATAAAAATATAGAGAACAGGTATACAAATCAGATAACTTGCATGTTGTATAACATACACACGGAAACACACACACACACACACACACACACACACACAGAGAAAAGAAAGAAGAAGAAAAATAGAAGAAAAATAATGTCACTTCTTCGTCAAGTTGCCGAGCTGCCAACAGATAACAAGAGAGCGACCATTTCGGGACCAGAGGATTTGTTGCTGGACCTTCCGAGTTGTTCTGAACTCACCACGGCTGCAGCGCACCAATGAGCACAGAGCTCCGTCACCGGGTGGCAGGCTTGAATCCGTCCCCTAAGTTTCTAGACGTTTTCTACTTTTGAGGTTTGTTTATTTGTTTGTTCCTTTTCTTACGACCACAGCCGGGTGAGTTTAATTTGTTTTAGTGCATACCTACAAACTATTCCTGCCTCGTTTTCTTGTTACAATGTTTAACTGTCTTTAGTCTGTTGGCTAGCAGCTATCGTGCTAAAGTTTGTTGTTATAGGTATTCTGGTAGGTATTCTGGAATGTAGTTCCTCATTCCACTAACTAATAGTGGCGTATATCTATATATATGTATATGCGGATATATATGTAACCCTACGTTACATATATATGTGTATGTATATATATCCTGTTATGTAGTGGCTACTACAGCTGAACTACTACTATTATTAGTAAATAACACAACGTAAACACAACAACTATTAACTATTGTTCCACAAATACAGACAGACATACTTTAATGATCCCTGAGGGAAATTGCATAATATGAACAAAATACATCGTATATGTAAGAGCCAAAATAGAGTATTTCTTAGTAGATGGAAATACTGATGTTAAAACAGGTAATGAGACAGTGTCAGTGCAGCTGAACTTTGATCTCTGTGATTTCCAGGATGGATTGGGACAGAGAGCACCCTCTCTCCCCTGAGTCCACCGTCACCACGTTGATGTCCTGCAGCGGACACCTGCCTGTCACTCACCACACCATCCGCTGTGGAGACCAGGTGAACAGGCCTTAACCCCAACCCTCATCTGACTCAGAGACAAGATCACAACGGAGCTGCCTGCATTATATATCACGTTAACGTGTACACAAGGGTTATAGCGTTATAGCGTTTCCAACCACGAACATAGATGAATAGACGAGCAAATCCCTAAATCTGAAACACAGAGACTCTGCTCCATTGGAAATATGTACAGCATGGATATTTGCATATGTGCAGTGGCACAAGTTTATGTTGGCGTTTACCCTGACCTAACCCTACCCCAACCCTGACCTAACCCTCCCCCAACCCTGACCCAACCCTACCCCAACCCTGACCTAACCCTACCCCAACCCTACCCCAAAACTAACTGAATGCTAACCCACCTCACCTTAACAGCACCTTTACCCTACCCTGACCTTGCAGTGCACCAGCCCTAACCTTGCCTGGCCCTGACTGTCTGGTTGATACATTGACTGGTGCATTGACTGTCTGGTTGATACATTGACTGGTTCATTGACTGTCTGGTTGATACATTGACTGGTTCATTGACTGTCTGGTTGATACATTGACTGGTCCATTGACTGTCTGTTTGATCTTGTCTCCAGGACTTTGCCTCTGCGTCTGCAGCGCTGGATGCCTACATTGCTGATTTTGAGCGGTGGCGTCTGGCCCCCGGGGGCCTGGCGCGCTCCACGGGGCCCCGGCTTGACCTGCAGCCACCGGGGACTCCTACCTCCTCCTCCTACCAGCCTGGCCTGCCTGGGACGCCCCGCAACAGAGACGGTGAGAGCTGGTCCTGCTGTGGGTGCTTGTAATGTAACCAATGTAGTAATGGAAGCGACAATATACAGTATATATATCATTATATATTATTTAGAATTGTGATCCTGTGATCCTGGTGTGTGCAGGGCTAGAATCAGAAAACCATCCTAACTAAACTAAAATCATACATTAACATATGGAGCAAAGGAGGATTTAATGTATCTGATAATGCTATGAAAGTGTGGGACAGGTATGATGACGTGGTGGTTTCCCCCATAGTGCTTCAGGAGCTGCTGACGGACACAGAGCTGAGTTACCTGTCGCTGCCAGCAGCCTCCTCTGTGCATCGCCGTGCTGACAGAGACCAGGGGGCGTTGACAACAGAGGAGCTGCTGGCCATCCCAAGTGACGGCTCGCTGCCCGTTACCAAGACGACCGCCTACCTCACTGGTAGGGTTCACTCCGGGTACACACCTCTTACATCATACCCTTCTGTCATGACATAATATGGTGCAATATCATATATTTAATATTTAAAGTGATAAACAAGTGGATCTTAAAACATAAAATGACCATAACATATCACTTCTCAATTTCTTATCAGGAAAATGGCAAATAAGATATTAATATACATCACAAAGTCAGCTAATAAACTGAATAGGATTGTAGGGCAGTTGTCTGTAGTTTGCATTTCCTCAAAGTCTGAGAAGCGTCATTCAGCTGCACAGTCACCATAATGTGAGTGTATGAAATTGGTTAGCTGCTTGGCTACGTGGCCTGCAGGGCTATCGACTCCACCCATTCAATTGGCTTAAAGGAAGAGATGGACATTAATTAACTGGAAATGACGTTAGATTGCAATGGATTTCCTGGAACATCATTTTGTGATGCTTAATGCACACCAGAGGATGGATACCGGACCCGAGCCCGACAGGACCCCACGGCATCCGCCGGGCCGGGCCGGGTTTAGACAAATATTTAGACATGATGCTCGGGATCGGGTCGGGCTCGGTCACATCTGCGCGATTTGAAATGTTTAATTTACCCGTGCGTTAACCCGCGCATGTTTGTTTGCGCTCATCTGTTTGTTGACATTTCCAAATGCCTTGCAGTTCCTTAATAAATGCGGGCTTTCATAAACACAGACATAAAATAAAAAATAGACTTTAACTGTGTCAGGTTCGGACATTAAAAGCTTGATGCCTGTCGGGCTCGGGTCGGGTTCAGTTACTGTTCTGTCGGACGCAGGCCGGGCTCGGACAGAACGTTCCGGCCGGATCTGCACTCTAATGCACACCTTGATGAGCCTTAATAACATAATTGGATGTAAATTGTGATTTTTGTTGTCCATCTCTTTAAATATGAATATAATCTATAATGTAATGAATATTAGACCTCAGGATTCATGTTTGAAGAATAAAAAAATCTCCAAACCCTGTGCAGACCTCCACCACCGCTCCCTCTGTCGCTGTAGCAACAGTCTCCGCCCCCTGCAGGGGCTCTCCTGCCGCTCCTGTGGACAGCGGGGCGGGGCCAGGGAACAAAACCACGCCCCCTCGCCAGCAACACTCAGGTAGGTCTGGGGGTTGGATTCCCATTGTAGCTCAGTAGGTCGAGCAAGGCATTTGCACTACAGGGTTAGGGGTTCTATTCCCTGTAAAAATGGTCTCTGTCCTTCAGGTGGAGAGAAGACATGGACAGGAAGTGTCTCAGGAGCCAGGAAGTGAACCGACTCCAGAACTCACAGGTGGAAATGATGCAAAACATGTTATGAATTGTAATTACATGTGACATCATAGTTTGGTAGGTAACAGTGTTGTTGTGAATTGACAATTCATTTTCTTTCTCCAGACTGCAGGATCGGTGATTGTGGCAGACCGCCTTAGCTCCTCCCACTTATCTGGCTCTTCACAATTCCTAGGCTCCGCCTACTATCGTCCCGGTACCCAGGCCCCTGGACACGCCCACTCTGTAAAATCTGCTCACCTCCAAAGCCAATCCCACAATTTGAGATCCCACCCCTCCCTAAACACAGTTGGCCACACCCAGTTTGGCTACGCCCACCAGGGAAAGCCAATGGATGATCAGGAGATGGCCGGGGGACCCTTGGGATTCTGGGAAAAAGCAGGTTAAAGATATTTTATAACAGTCAAAACTAACTATAAATATAGATAGTGTAGCTCTAAAACTGGATTAGACTGGCAGTAATGACTGAGTAATGAGTCATTCTTGTGTTATATAATAATGTATAATATATTTATTGGTGGTAGTTGTTGAAATGCTTGTGCTCCACAGGTTCGATCCCCCCCCATGCCCCATCCTGGTTGGACCAACTCCCTGGTGGGGAGGAGGAGCAGGAGGAGGAGGAGGAGGAGCTGCTCTCTGTGTCTCTCCTAACAGATGATGCACCAGCTGTCAGTCAGGAGGCAGTCAGCGAGCACCAACTCCTATTGGCCAACACAGGACACGCCCCCATAGGATATACCCACACAGGACACACCCCCATGATGTTAATCAATTGAGCAATTGTGTGTGTGTGTGTGCCTAAATTCATGGTGTGATAAAAAATATAATATTTATATTAATAATAAATAATGTAAATAATGTTATTTTTACGAATAAATAGATGGTTATATATTTTGTGTGTTATATGTTTGTGCAAAATATGTAATAGTTGTATAGTCTCTTTTCATCATAGTTGATCAAACAATTTTCAGATTTTTTTATTTCAAATGTGAAGGGAAAACAGCCTTATTTCTCGATTTACACAAAAATATAAATAAATATACAGATCAGTAGCATGGGATTTAAAAATGCAGAACGTGTATGTTATATATACCATGTGTTTATAATAAACAGCAAGGTGCAGTTGTGCACTGCAGCAAGGGTTCAAATTCATAGGTCATGTGATCAGACCATGTGATACGTATTGTGTCGTCACATGGTGTCCGATCATGTGACAGAGCAGAGGCGAGACCAGCAAAACACGGAAACCAAGTCGGTAAGTGAATTGTTCACTTTGTAGCCGCGAAGTGAACTTAAATCTCACTCAGCCTCGCCTTTTAACAATGGTTGAACACGGTCGTGACTGGGAAACTTCACCGTGTACGTCAGAGTAGAGTCAAAACCCAGTCCGTTATTCGCCTGAGACGATGTTTAACATCTGCAAACCTTTAAAATAAAATGTGTGAACACGGTGTTATGTCGTGCAGCATAAACAACTTATAACACACATGCACATTAGCTAAAACGTAAAACTGCAAAGCTAAATGTATTGTATTACTGCATGTGTTATTGTACATCCTAAACCACCCTGTCGCTCTTAATATATTATTGGTTCTTGTAATATGTTGTCTTATTAATAACATTCAATGGACCACAACAACACCAGGTTTTGCTCGTGGTCCTCTGGTTGGTTTTGTGACTGCACCGTGTAAGAGGTGCACTCTTACATGGTGTGACCCTAACCCTATCTTCAGACACACAGGCAGAAATCCTTGTGTCTGAATCAGGTGATGATCATCAGTGGGTTGTTTGTTTTACACTTTCCTGTTCCTGGCAGACCATTCAGCGAGCAGCGAGGTCAACACGGAGGTCAGAGGTCATGTCGTCTGCCGTGGAGAGGACCGATGAGCTGGTCAGGGAGTACCTGACGTACCGGGGTTTCAGCTCTGCCCTGAGACACCTGGACACTGAGATCAAAGCAGACCGCGAGCGAGGCCTCCGGGTGAGCTGCTCCTGTGTGACCCCCTCGCTCTGTCGCCTCACACACAGATACCACAAGGGGAACTCTCGCTCTGCTACTTTCTAATGCAAGAGGACTCACACAGCATGTGTGTTGTGAAACAATATGTGCTCTCCAACACCAACCATGTTGCAAAAAATTGGACCAAGGACTTCAATTGTCCAATTCTGTGTGTGTGTGTGTGTGTGTGTGTGTGTGTGTGTGTGTGTGTGTGTGTCTGTGTGTGTGTGTGTTTTGGGGGGACAGCTCCCCTTTAACCACTCCAGTTCTGTTCTCTATTCACTCTCTAAACCATCCTTTCTGTTATTTCTCCCTCCAGGTGGATCGTATCGTGGAGCAGGTGCTCCAGCTGGTCTTGACCTTTGACCTTTCGGCTTTGCGTGACTACTGGGGTCACCTGGAGCGCCGCCTCTTCTCCCGTCTCCAGGAGGGCTACGCGCCTGCCGTCGCTAAGCTAACCACTAGCCTGTACCGCTACTATGTCGTCAACGCCATACAGGTCCACTTTAACTCTATAACTTGATATACTTGGTAACGTGGCATTATAATGAATCATATGATTAATATTAATACTGTTAGTATTATTCATAAAGTGTGGACATTTCTGGATTCCCAGATGCAATGCAATATGCACATAGACAAATATACATCGATACAGTGACATACTTGGGACATAATTGGGAATTTGGAAAAGTTTGACCGAGCGATCTTTCAACTGCTCTTTCGGTGTCGATGTCAGCACCTTCCTGGTGGGTAACTCCACCCACCAGGCCGGCCTCCACATGTTGGGAACAAGTGTGTAGTCTACACCAAAATATGTAGCGGCAAATATTATACTAATATATAGACTAATATATTATAAACTGCGTTACAACTTGCCCAAAATGCATATCAACGTAAGATAAAATGTATTTAATAGATGAAATTGACTGTTGATTGCAATGTTTTTGTAATTGTTAATATTCTTATTATTAGGAATGTTATGTCTTACCAGAATTATGTTATTGCCAGTATTAAATTCATGTGAATATTGTTACTGTTCTGTGTGTTCTAGAAAGGGAACCACGACAAGACCCAAGAGTTTTTTCAGCGCTTGGGGGCGGAGCTTCAGGGGGCCGTGGAGTGGCGTGATTGGTTCGCTCTTCCTTTCATCTTTGCCCCCGAGCAGAACCCCACCTTCGCACTGTACTTCTCCCGCCAGTGGGCCGACACCTTCCTGGTCTCCCTGCACAACTTCCTGTCCGCACTGTTCCAGTGCATGCATATCCTTGGTGTTAACAAGTTAGCATAGTTTGCATATCATTCATGCTATCGAGTCAGTATAGTTAGCAAATCCTTGGTGCTTACCAATTAGCATAGTTAGCATATCCCGTGTGCCATTGAGTTAGCATATTTTGGAATAAGTGTCTCAATTCAAATACAATGTAGTGCGTGAGAAAGTCTCCTATAGTCTCTATTAACGTTCTCACTTTCTATAGAATATCTCTCTCTCTCTCCTCATCTATTGTAGCAACAAAATATTTCCATTTCCCAGCATTCCCAGTTCTTCTCCTTGACTCCTCCCCCACCCCAGCCAGCGCTGCTGAGCTTCGATGCTGAGCTACAGCAGGCCATCATGCTAGCTGAGGACAATCAGCGGCTACGACAGATGGTGAGGTCATTAAGCAGCCCAACCAATGTTGAACCACTAGCTTTGACAGCTAGCGAGCTAAAGTAATGTGTGTTCAAGTGATGTGGGATATAGAAGACAGTAGTGGAAGGTTTCCCACCGTGTTGACATGAACAGCATGTCAGAAGGTGGTAATTACTATAACCAACTACAAACAATGCATACGCTGCACTAAAAGACTAAGATGAGCTAGAATATGCTGCTAAAGACTAAAGTCTACATTAGTGCAGTGTTTGATGGTTTTTATACGTCTCCAGTTAGTTCAATATGTAACACTGACAAAGTTTCAAATGAGTACTGCAGTGCAAATTCACAATATTGCGCTTCCCTCTCCTCCCTAGACTCAACACTGACATGGGTTGCCAGGTTGAGGACACTGACTGAATACAAGCACAACAGTCATTTTAAAGAGCAACACACTGGCATAGCAATGTAATTTAATGTAATGTAATGTAAGCAATTCAAAAAAGACACAATTTCAGCTTTCCTTAATCTCTAATGACATATAATTGTCATTTTATGATTTAGTGCAGCACAAAGCTCCTTTAATGTCGGGGTGTAGTTTTTAACCTTAATGTTGGGGTTTGTTTTTAACGTTAATGTGGGGGTTAGTGTTAACATTAATATCAACCCTAATCACCTTGTGATGCTTTTATGCTTGCGTCGTTGTGTGTGGACATTCTGATGAGCCAGGCTGTGGATGAAATGCACCACACATTGTGGCATTACACTGAGAAGCTTCACTCATACCTTGGGGATATTAGATACTATAGGTACAGCCACACATGCATTGTATAGTATACTAACAGGCACTTCAGTCCAACGCAAAGACCTGCGTTCGTATCAGTGGAACGTTCTTGTGTTTTGTGGAGACTGGCAAAAGCGTAGGATTTGCCTCCTGTCTTCTCCTTTAGTGGAGGTCTTGTTTCAGTACCGGTGATGGAATGGTGTGGATCACTGTGTTAACATAAGAGCCAGCTGGTAACCCCAACGTTGGGGGGCAGGTGTTTGCACTGCAGGGCTCGGGTCGCAGTGCCCTCCAGGACCCCCCGGGGGCAGCGGAGAGCCGGGTCCAACACAAGCTGCCGCCATACGTCCAGCACATGGACCGCCTCGGAGAGAGCGAGCTGTGAGATTCTTTTAAGTTTTCACGTATTGATATAAGCTATCGTCAATACATATTAATTTCATGATATGACCTACAAACCTTCTCCACCATGTTTCACCTGGAGACTCCATTTCAATTTAAAATGTTAATCTCTGCTTGTCATCACGCGCTATCATTAAAACTGTTTAAATATTTTATACTTTTTAAAATATTTAACGATTAAAATATTTTATAATGGAACTCAATGTTATTCTCAACTACTTCAGACTCCACAACTCCAAATCCAATATTTTTACCTTCAAGCTTTGTTCAAACATTCAACAAATCATCACATCGTGTTATAATGATCATCACATGTTGTGATATTATTATCTAAAAAACAGATTTTTTATGTAATTTGTACTTGTATTTATTCTACACCCACCTTATATATATATATATATATATATATATATATATATATATATATATATATGGCTTATATATATTGCATGACTTCCACTGAGTGCTGCTCAGTGTGGTGACGATGTTTAACCCAGACACAATGTGAAGCAGAAACTGTGGTTCTGGTTTCACCAACATTATCGATCCATTGGAAATCTACTCGTCGAGCGTTGGCTGTTTATGTCGACTCCCATTATTACATCAGGTCCCCAATGGAGACTCATTTCCTTCAAACATTTGTCAACGTGCCTGAAGGGAGGTGCTGGACGTCCACATGGTCCTGGACTCCTACTGAGCCTGGTGGTCTGCTTCTGCTACAAGCTAAATGCTAACAGACTTAAAAACGACCTTTTTCACGTCATGTTATCTACACAATGTCATGTCATGAAAGCTGAGACTCCACCGAGCCCAACAATCATCCTGTGATCTCATCTCAATGAACGAGATGTGAAAGAATGCAATTAGTACTGCAACCACAAATGATGTCTTACCTTTTGTTATTATCGTACTAATACTACTAGATATAGAACTAATACTGCATCATACTAATACTACTTATCATACCAATACTTCTATTTCTCTTTGATCCTTTTTATTTAATACTACCACTACTTATTATTCTACTTCTACTACTGGTACTTCATTCACTATCCTTCACTATCATACTGAATAATACTACTTATCATACTAAAACTACTGCTTATAAGTTATCATACCAATACTACTATACTATACTATACTATCATAATAGTACTACTCTCTCTCTCTGTCTCTCTGTCTCTCTCTCTCTCAGGGACTTGGTTTCAAGCCAGCGAGCTGCATCGCTAGTTAGCGGCGTTAGCTCTGTGGCGGCGGCGGCTAGCCCCTCCTCCAGAAACTTCTTCTCTACGTTCCTACCGCAGGCCAAGCGCAGCGGCCTACAGACCAGGAACTCCCACACTGGCCCCGCCTCCTCTTCCTCCTCACCCAATCAGAGCAGCCTGGGCCGAAAGGAGCCCTGCTCAGCCAGTCAGGTAAGGGTTGAGGTATATTAAGATATTAATATACTGTACTGTAATATTGTATATCATGATCAGAAAGTATTATAGATATGATGCAATATATTAGGATATATCCTACCTTATATTCTATCTTATGGTTTTTGTGGATTATTCTAGGGAACAAAGTCTAAGGATCCAACTGCAACCAAGGATTCCAAGTCCACTTCGTTGACCAATCAACAACAACAACAACCACCCCCATCTCTGCTGCCTAATGAGCAGGCGTCCCAGTCATATCCCAGACAGAGACGTCACCAGGACCACGAGAAGGAACGCAAGGAGCTCTTCTCCAAACCACTCCCACTGACGGTACCACTTCCTATCTGAATCAGGCTCACTTCCTGTCTGCATCAGGCTCACTTCCTGTCTGGTTCATTCTGACAGCCTAGTCTAGATTTTTTGATCTCATGCTGCAGTCGGATAATCCTTTTTGCTTCGGAAGGTTCCTAACTGACGGAAATGACAGGGGTATCTTTGTGGCAGCCATGATGAGAGTTGTTTGAATTCTCTTAAAGCTAAGGAAAGGTGCTTCAAAGCTTCCTTTCTGATCTCCTTTAGCATAGGGACCATCCTTTATGAAAGAAAAGGAGATAATGCCATCCCACAATGCATTGCTGCAGGAACATTTAAATCGACCCTCCATTCATGAAAACAAGCCGTCAAAATAACCGGCAATTAATTTCATACAATCTTACCGATTGGGCTCTATGTCCGTGAGTATGAGTGGACAGGAGTGTGAGTGAGAGCAACCATTTTCAAACTATTTTGTTTCGCTTTTCTGACTGGTAGCCTGTAATTGAGGGGCAGCCGCGGCCTAGTGGTTAGGGCTTCGGATTTGTAACCGGAGGGTGGCTGGTTCGAACCCCGACCAGTGCGTACGAAAGTGCTGAAGTGCCCTTGAGCAAGGCACCTAACCCCTCACTGCTCCCCGAGCGCCGCTGTTGTGCTGAAGTGCCCTTGAGCAAGGCACCTAACCCCTCACTGCTCCCCGAGCGCCGCTGTTGCAGGCAGCTCACTGCATCGGGTTTAAGTGTGTGCTTCACCTCACTGTGTGCTTCACCATCACTGTGTTCTGAGTGTGTCACTAATTCACGATTGGTTTAAATGCAGAAGACCAAATTTCCCTCACAGGATCAAATGAGTAATTCTTCTTCTTCTTCTTCTTCTTAATTTTCAATTCCATTTCAATTCCAACCGTAGTAATGAAGTATTTTTCACCGTGTTGTCCACGTTTAAACAGCCAGTGTGGACCTGCCCTGTTGGAACGCAGCGTATCTGAGATGCTTCTCCAGAACGTTGTAGTTTCATCAGGGCCGCCCCACCACCATACCGCCCAGCGTCACTTCATGACGTGGCCTAGTGGTCGCAGCGTGTCTTATGAGTCCTTATCATTTCTCCTTCACAGCTTTCCTTGACCTCATGGCGTTTCCCATCGAGGTAAAGGAAAAGAGGTTAGGAAAGGAGATAGGACATAATTGTTTTGACTGTTGGACTTACTGTTTGAATTCCAGGTGAAACAGGAGGCTCACTTACAATTTCAATAGGTTATCTTTAAAGTGAGGTTAAATCAAAGTTATTTTCAATATTTCTTTCTGGATTTATGACAAGAAGTCAGATGCAAGTGAGTGTGATGCTGTGGACTCCGCCCCTGGTGATGACATGGTTGCTGACTCCTCCTCCACCACACGAGGGGCAGGGCTAGAGGCGGAAGGGGGCGGTGCTTCCTCTGAGCCACCCTTCATCAAGTTGAGCCAAGAAGAGTACAGCGAACACCACTCCTCCATCATGCACTGCAGGTAGACTACACTACCCATCATGCACTGCAGGTAGAAACTACACTGCCCATCATGCACTACAGGTAGAGACTACACTGCCCATCATGCACTACAGGTAGAGACGACACAGCCCATCATACACTGCTGGCAGAGACTACCGTACCCATCATGCACTGCAGGTAGAGACTACCCTGTTCATCATGAACTGTAGGTAGAGACTACCCTACCCATCATGCACTGTAGGTAGAGACTGCACTGTTTATCATGCACTGTAGGTAGAGACTACAATACCCATCCTCTCTCTCTCTCTCTCTCTCTCTCTCTCTCTCTCTCTCTCTCTCTCTCTCTCTCTCTCTCTCTCTCTCTCTCTCTCTCTCTCTCTCTCTCTCTCTCTCTCTCTCTCTCTCTCTCTCTCTCTCTCTCTCTCTCTCTCTCTCTCTCTCTCTCTCTCTCTCTCTCTCTCTCTCTCTCTCTCTCCAGAGTTGATGTTTCAGGCCGTCGGGTGGCTAGTTTGGACGTTGACGGTGTTGTCAAGGTAACGCCAAATTTTAAGTACATATTAATATTAAAGTATAGTAGTAATATTAATTATAATGTAATTTTTAAGTTGTTGAAGTTGTCATAATTTTCAATATTATTTAAATAACTGTTCATTAAAGGGACTATGTGTAGGATTTTGTACATGCATAAATCGCTTTGAACTGGCAATACGCATTCTACGATTAAACTTAATCGGAAAAGAGACCTTCTTCAGTTCCGACCCGGTTTGTCCTGGAAGAAGAAAGGAAGTCATGTCTCAGCCCCAATGATGGCAGAAGTGTCACTTTTTGATTTGAACAATGTTGATGAATATAACTCACTTTGCTTGCACTCTGAATGCACAAGCAGAGCTCAATCAGGCTGCAGTTCACCAGTTCACTTACTGGCCAGCGGGGCTAGTAATGAAAGGGAAATTCTGACTCTTATTCATAGTACATTTTTAAGTGCTGAAGATGATAGCAAAACGGAGTGAATTGAGAAAATTAAAGAAAGTAAAAAATAAAGTGTAAAAAAATGTAATCATCTGTTTCTTACACACACACACACACACACACACACACACACACACACACAGGTGTGGTCCTTTAACCCCATCATGCAGACCAAAGCGACCATCATGTCCAAGTTTCCTTTGCTGTCTCTGGAGTGGGCGAGCAAGCCTGACCGACTGGTAGGATCTCTCTCTCTCTCTGTCCCTAATGTATTAATATGATCACCATTATTTTGGCATTTAGTCATATAAGTCTTCTATCCAAACAATCATGTGTGTGTGTGTCTGTGTGTGTGTGTAGCTGTTGCTAGGCAGCGCTGTTGGAACCGTCAGACTTTACGACACAGAAGCAAAGAAGAATCTTTATGAGATGAACATTGATGACACGCACCCTCGGTACCTGTCTGTCTGTCTGTCTGTCTGTCTGTCTGTCTGTCTGTCTGTCACTCACTCAGTATCTCTCGCTCTCTCATCCTGTCCTCCACTGTCTCTCTAGCACTCTGTATGTATACAGTATATAACCTCTATAGATGTATGAAGCCAGTGTTCCTCTCCTGCAGCATCCTGTCTCTAGCACTCTGTATGTATACAGTATATAACCTCTATAGATGTATGAAGCCAGTGTTCCTCTCCTGCAGCATCCTGTCTCTAGCACTCTGTATGTATACAGTATATAACCTCTATAGATGTATGAAGCCAGTGTTCCTCTCCTGCAGCATCCTGTCTCTAGCACTCTGTATGTATACAGTATATAACCTCTATAGATGTATGAAGCCAGTGTTCCTCTCCTGCAGCATCCTGTCTCTGGCCTGTAGCCCGAGTGGCTCCTCATTCGTCTGCTCCGCGGCGACCGCGGCAGCCGCTAGTGGCTCTGCCACCGGGCTCCGCCCCTCGGTATCCACGGCGACCGGACGCCTGTTGCTCTGGGATACCAAGACTGTCAAACAACAGGTACAGTCACAGGAAGTTTTCACACAGTCGAACAGGAAGCACTCCAAATACTGTTAATACTTACAAATGATACTTACAAACTGATGTCCCACACGGTGGATTAGAGACATACTACACTATTAATCTGTGACATTGATTCTGACTTTTTATTACTACAAGGCAAACTTCATCCCTAGTAGAGGTAACTACTTAAGTTCTAGAACAAACTGTGTATCCCTTATACTGTAGAGTTAACGATGCATCCTCAATAGAGCTAACGATGCATCCTCAGTAAAGCTAACAATGCATCCTCAATAGAGCTAAGGATGCATCCTCAGTAAAGCTAACGATGCATCCTCAATAGAGCTAAGGATGCATCCTCAATAGCGGTAACAATATATCCTCAACAGAGCTTATTATTGTGTTCAGTTGTCATTAGATTCTGAGTCGGCAGCTATTAACTGCTCGTCGTTCAACCACAACGGAAACCTGCTGGTGAGTGGAGGAGCCGACGGGTTCATCCGACTGTTCGGTAAGACGTGAGCATACACACCACATCATGCTAACCTACTGTATCTGGATAGCATGCTACATCTGGCTAATGTGCTACATCATCATTACATACATCAGGCAGATTACTACACTACCCACCATGCCCTGTAGGAAGAAATGCTGTAACATGATGAACATGATGGAACATGCTATCTGTGGCTACATGCTACAACACCCGCCATCTGTCTAACTTGTGATAACGTGCTATATGTGGCTAACATGCCACAACCTGCTGCATGAGGCTAACATGCTACGACATGCTGTATGTTCAGACATGCAGCGGTGTGAGAGTGCGATGAGCTGGAAAGCTCATGATGGAGAGGTGTACAGCGTGGAGTTCAGCTACGACGAGAACACTGTCTACAGTGTGGGAGAGGACCGCAAGGTGGGACCCACTGTCAGGAACACTGTCCCTCACTCACTCACTCACTCACTCACTCACTCACTCATTCAATCAGACATACTCTCTGACAAGCCATACGTGTGTGTGTGTGTGTAGTTTGTCCAGTGGAACATCCACCGCTGTGGTGTTAAGCAGTCGGAGCAGCAGCTTTCCCAGGATGCAACAGGGCCCTTCGTTCTGTCGGGCTACAGTGGTTACAAGCAGGTACATTATAGATATAGATAGAGAGATAGATACGAATATTCTCTCTCTATATATACTGTATATATGTTCTTCTAATATATTATACGATGACCATCATGTCCCTCCATGTTGGGCAGGTCCAGTTGTTTTGTATTATACACAGTATGTGTCCTCCATGTTGGCAGGTCCAGTTGTTGTGTATTATACACAGTATGTGTCCTCCATGTTGGGCAGGTCCAGTTGTTGTGTATCATACACAGTATGTGTCCTCCATGTTGGGCAGGTCCAGTTGTTGTGTATTATACACAGTATGTGTCCTCCATGTTGGGCAGGTCCAGTTGTTGTGTATTATACACAGTATGTGTCCTCCATGTTGGGCAGGTCCAGTTGTTGTGTATCATACACAGTATGTGTCCTCCATGTTGGGCAGGTCCAGTTGTTGTGTATCATACACAGTATGTGTCCTCCATGTTGGGCAGGTCCAGTTGTTGTGTATCATACACAGTATGTGTCCTCCATGTTGGGCAGGTCCAGTTGTTGTGTATCATACACAGTATGTGTCCTCCATGTTGGGCAGGTCCAGTTGTTGTGTATCATACACAGTATGTGTCCTCCATGTTGGGCAGGTCCAGTTGTTGTGTATTATACACAGTATGTGTCCTCCATTCCAGGTCCAGGTACCGAGGGGTCGTCTCTTCGCCTTCGACTCGGAGGGTCGCCACGTGTTGACGTGTTCGGCTCACGGGGGGTTAATCTACAAGGTAACGCAGCGGCCCACGTAACTGACTTCTCCTGTAGAGATGGTTGTCACTCTTTTTTAGTTTCGCTGTAGTGTATGGAGGTTACAGCGAGCATGTTGTAGTGTATGGAGGTTACCCCTGTCTCGGACTTAACGTTAATAATGGTCTTATTTTACTGACTGCGATAAAATGGCTATGTTGACGATCATATAAAACATATCACGTTTAAACCAAAAACGGTTTGGGGTTCATTGGCACTTTTTAAAGGAATAATACAGCCTAAAACACTTTGACATTGTTATAAAACACATTTATGAGTTAAACTTATATTAAACATAACCTAAATTGCTTATAAATGAATCCCAAATGTAACACATTTCTTTACTTCAGTAAAATGTTGAAACATTCCACCACATATTTCCCACCACATATTTTATCGATGATAAAAGTTTTCTTTAGAAAAGTGAATTTGAGGTCTTGAGTGCTAAATCAGTGTGTAGTGCTTAGTGAAGTCAAAATGAAACAGGATAACAGAAAATGGATACCCCAGCTGCTAGACTCTGTCCTTCTTCGTCTCTCCCATCATGAAGCTGACCAATGGCGAGGGTGGTGGGGGTGCCCTGGAAGAGCAGGCGTCTCTGTCGCTAGGCGGACATCGGTCACCGGTGGTGACACTGGATTGGAGCTCGGCACTGGACTGTGGCACCTGCCTCACCGCCTCCATGGACGGCCGGGTCCGAGTGAGCACCCTGCTGGCCCACAAGTCCTGCTGACCTAGTGCTACCACGGTTAGCATTGGGGTTGGCATGGTAAGCATCATGTGCAGCACACTCCTGGCCCTCAACATCTGCTGGCTCAGCGTTAGCATGTTCTACACGTCCTCCCAGGCTCCTATCACCTGTGTTAATAGGTGGTACATTTGCAAGGATATGTACCCGAGACACCCCCGGCGTCATGAGCAGTGGCACTGCATCGTTGTTCTTGTTAAAGTGAAACATATTAATAAATAAATCTGAAGAAAGCAGTGGAAGTGTTTATTTATGGATGTCCATATATGGGCATTTTGTGTTTTTGACTCCAACCATCCACTCCTAGAGCCCCACCCCTCCCTGTGCTCTTGGGTCGCTCTAGAAAGCCAAGTTGCTGCGTCTTCATGGTCTGTTTAGTTTAAAGTGTTTTTTAGCCTGACCATTGGCTTTTTCAGTCATTTTTTGTTTTCTATGAATATACTTAACAAGACTAGGGTATATAGATATTTATGTTATCACCATTAGTAAAACCAAGAAAAATTTGAACAGACATTTCAATTTAGTTTTATTGTTGTACAATTGTCCAAAGTGGGCGTCGCTTGTATTCAGTTATAATGTAGCACAAAATGATGAATAGCGTTAAAATAAAACCGAAAGAGCGCCGAAAACGAATACTATAACTCTGCCACCTGTACACGTTCATCTTGTAACAAGGGGATGTATATAAACAAAGGTTAAAGCTGAGTAGCATTAGCAAAACCAAAAGTCTTGTGCAATACAATATATATTGATTGTTTTTATTTATTTACAGCTGTCCAAAATGGCCACATGTACAAGATTCTCTTCAGGACACAAATTGTCAAAATGGTGTTAAAAAGGGGGAGGGGCCAGCGGGTTAGGAACAGGAGTCAAAACATCCACGTGTTGTCCAGGTATGAGCTTATTAACATACAAGGTCAATAGCCAATAGGAAAACAGGTTGCCTCAAAAACGACCTCACTGATGGCAATTACAGAAACCAACAGTCCTGCATCACTCCACTGAGCTTTTCCCCCCATTAAAAAAAGTTCTTAAAAGTTTTTAATGTAAGATTTTTTTTAAACGTTACATTTACATTGAAATGTATGTTTCCATGACATCAACTTGGAAAGCAAAGCAATGGATAGACTGACGGATCAAATGAACACAAAAATATAACCAAGCATCGACGTCATCACATGATGTAAAAAAACCAGGACCTCATACCGTAATGTCATCTTTTGGTTGTAACCGTGATAATAACAAAAATCACCTAACCAGTCCTTTCATGTTTTTCTTTTTTTCCTTTCATTTCCTGCTATCTCTAATAGCAGGAAATGATCCTGCTATCTCTGAAACTGTCATGGTGTCATCTGGTCCAGTCTGATCTGGTGTAGTTTAGTCTGGTCTAGTCTAATTTCCGTTCAATAGGAAGTCAGAAACCCTGAAAAGAAAGAAAAGTAAAAGCCTCTTCCTCCTCCTCTTCCTCCTCTGGCATCAGTGGAGCTATGCTTTGCCGTTGCCAGTAGCGACGACCTTTGTCGTCTCCTCTTCCTCGTCATCATCTTCGTCACTCTTTTTTCCTTCGTCGGATGATTCATCCTCATCCTCCTGGATTTATAAAAAGTACAAATAAATAACACATGTAATATATACATTTGAAGAAAAAAAAAACACTTCAATCACCATTAGTCAACTTATCGATGATCGGGCCTCTTCCTCTCACCTTGCCTCGGCGCCGGCGGTCCCGCGTGCGTGACTTCATGCGTCTGGAGAGCGCGAGCAGTTTGCTGTGCCGCTCCTTGCGCTTGGCCGCCGTCTCCTTCGCCTCTGCCGCGCGCCTGCGCCTCTGCTCCCGCTCCGCCACCGCGTCCGCGTCCGAGTCCGACTCGGGTTTACGCAGGCGGATGCGCTTCTTGGGCTGTACTTTGCGCTTGATGTCGCGTTCGCCGTCGGCCTTCTGGTCGCTCGTGTCGCTGCTGGACGAGCTGTCTTCTTTATCGGGGATAAAAGAGCGCTTACGGCGCGCGACTGCGCGACTGTCGTCACTCGACGTCCCCCCGCTGTCGCCGCTCTCTGCCGCGCTGCTGCCGCGATACTCGGAGCCGCTGCTGTCGCTGTTGCTGCCGCTGTCGCCGCCGCTGCTGCTGCTCGTGCTGCCGAAGGAGCCCTCGTCGCTGTCGTCCAGGATGGAGGCGGGGAGACCGATCTGCCGCTTCCGCTTGGACTCCGCCGCCTTGGTCTTGCGCATCGACGCGAAGACCTTCCGCTTGTACAAGCTCTCCATCTTTGTTTTGGTTGTTTTCACAGATAAGGCCTTAATCCTTCATTCAAAAGCGCGAACGGGGGCCACAGACGGTGATCATAGACGCAGAGAATACAACACGCACGCGGTTGAACGAGAGGGAGCAGAAAGGAAAATGAGGACGCGATGTGTTTTTAGTTATTTTTGTGACCTGGGGTGCAGCGCTGCGGTCTTGCATTCCGCCGCAGGGCGGTGGGTTAGCAGCGGGTTGGGGTCGGTGTTGTTGTTGTTGTGTGTTGATCTTCTGGCTCGCGAGAAGGTGCTACCTTTCACTTCTGGTGTCACTTCCGTTAAAGGTGAAGAGTTTCTTCCGGTGCGTCCCGAATTTAAAAATAAAAGTTCCCTGCCAACTGGACTGTTTACATCCCTCAGATCAAAGACTACACAACATAATAACCAGACTGAGAATAACAACAGAAATATAAAACGCTGTCATTTGGTCCAAAATAGAGATGCAGCGCAGGTTATCTGATATGACTCTGTTGTTTTTGTAGCCTGCAACCCAAAACGTTACCAATATTCATATTCTTCCATTGCACTTTTCATGTTTAAATATGTAATGATACTTTTTATTGACATGCATCTATTTATAGTATATGATATGATATGTTTTATTTTGTCCTAAATGCAACGCATTCATATCAATAAGACATTTAGGAGAAAAGCACTGGAACTTTTATCTTGAATGCAATTCCAATACTATGCACGCCACACGGAAGCGCACGGACGATTATCAACACACCGGCCGTGCGCATGTTCAGTTATAATATGTTGTTATTGCCCTCAAACATGATGTATTATTAGATGTATTATTAGAACGTTAAACCTTTTCTTTCATTAGATCTCTACACGACAATGGCGCGAAGAGTGGCGGAGCGCTCTGGCGTTCTTGGTAGGCGAAACACACAAGTAAACAAATGAACAATCAAATGAACAAACAAACAAACGAAGCACCGTATCAATCACAGCCACTCGTACGGTTTATCACCGGATTCAAGAGGGTACCAGGTAACGAGAGAACCGGGTCTTCCGGTTAACGGGAATGCCACGGTTGAACAAGACTGGGCTCCTCGCGGTTCTGGTGGCAGCGAGCTCAGCGTTCCTGCTCTTCCAGCTCTACTATTACCGCCAGTCATCGGTGAGTAGCAACACTGGCGGTTAACTCGCGCGGTTATGAGATAATGGTGGATGATGTGATGTCATTTTGGATGGTATGATGTCATCTTGGATGTTGTGATGTCATTGTGGATGTTATGTTGAGTCCACCATCTACCAAGTTATGGTGTTTTATTTTTTTCTAATTTAATGTTTTCAAATTAGAATGGAGGGAACACTTTACGGCAGAAAGATATTCAATGGGTAAGTCTATCTGTCTACCTGTTTGTCTCTTTGTCTGTCCGTCTACCTGATTTTCTGTCTGTTTACATGCCTGTAGTTAAATGTATTGTAATGTGAAGTACCCATTCTCCCCTAATAGGAAGCGGTGAGGCGTGTGATGGGCGTGGCTCGCAAGGTGGCCCTGCCCATCTTCCTGGCCGACCCGGCAGCGCTGTCTCTGATTGGCCAGCAGGGCGGGTTGGAGGGTGGGGGGCGTGGCTGCAGCATCCTGTGCACTGGGAGGCCCGTCACTGCCTTCGCTGCCATCGCCGACCACTGGAAGTACGATGTGAGTGGGCTTCAGTTAACCTTTATCAACAATTATACCCATTATTACGATTATACTCTGAAATGGCATCTTAATGCCAAGTGCACCCTGAGCTGTTGGCTTTAGCCAGACTTTAATAATATAACCACTTTGTTGGCGGAGTTCTATGCTAAACTCCCTTTGCAGCTACTGTAATGCATTGTTAATTCAGCAGCCCTATTTATAGAGAATCTTTAACAAATACATGTATGTAAGGTATTACAAAAGATGTGAAAAGATACTACTTTATCATAACTGAACTGTAGCTTTAAGGTGAAAATCATAACTTAAAAACAATTTAACCATAACTTTATCATAACGTTACTGTAACTTAATTGTAACCATTGCAATACTTTTATGTATGGTAACCTTACTGGGACATTACCATGACGATGTAATGTTTGTCCTTCATGACCGTAACGGGTGCCCAGCGCCAGGCTGTTGCCACGGCAGCCAGTCAGAAGGGCCTGGAGGTGGAGCAGGTGCGGGGTCGCGACCCTCGGCTGCTGGAGGAAGGGGCGGAGCTGTCGGCAGCCCAGATCCCTCTGCACTTCCTGTTCCGCTCAGCCCACGGCCACATCATCCAGGTAGTCTCTCTCTCTCTCTCCCTCTCTCTCTCTCTCTCTCTCTCTCTCCCTCTCTAGCTCACTCGTCTCAAGGAGAAGGGAGTTCATTTAGTTTTCAATTCAATTCAAATCAAATATGCTTTACTGAAAGAATGTATACATTTTGCCAAATCAGTTACATACCAGTGAATTTCATTATGAATAATAACAAAAATAAATACATACAGAAAACAAAACAGCAAAATTGGGGACTTGTGGTCATTTATTTTCTAAGCCTTTAGGTGGCAGGACAGGACATACATGGAGGCAGAAATCAGTTGTTATTAACAAACTTAGTTTAGTTTGTAAATGTATTTTATTTGTGTATTTAGGGTAAAGTCCAAAGCCCACAGCCTTGTCGGGACAGACACACAATGTTGAATTCATTTCTACATTCCAAAAGACTTGAGCCATATAAGCATACAAATACAGCCAGCATTCACACTTTGTCGCATGCTCTCCTTTAAAACAATATGACGTTACAAATATTAGTCTGCCATTTTTCTGTACACAAAGCATAATTCAGAAGCGAATAAATGGACTCCAAACAATTGAGTTCACATTATCCCCCTCAACCTATTCACCAGCCATTGGCTAAAAGATTTATAAGTCCTCATTCATTCATTCATTCATTCATTCTTTATGTTGTAACTACTGTGATTTCAGTTTGATGACCAATGAGGTATAGTATAGGAGGTATAGGAGTTCAGAAAGCAAAATAATTGGCGATCTTAACTGCGTCCAACTAATCTGTGGAAAAAGACAACAGCAAGTAGACGCTAACAGAGATGTACTTTATAGTTCAGACGTAAAGATCCTGATAAAGCAAGGCCAACCCAGTCAGGCCCTCCCACAGACCATGTCCATGATCTCGTATACACAGGCATATAGGCCTACATAGCATATAGTCTGATATATATATATGAAAGGAAAAGACAGTGTAAACAGTGTAACAAAATAGTATATTGAATGGACTTCCATTTGGATTCAGACAGTGTTCAGAATGTAGGCCTACTGTTATTTGAGTGGGCCTTTAACTGTTATTGAACGCGGATGGTGTTTGCCCTTGTCTGCCGCTGCGAGACACCCTGGTGGGGCTAGGGTTTCTCCTTCAGGGGCCAGCGTGACTCAACCCCTCACTGACCGTGGGAGGAGTAGCGTTGCTGAGATTGTTGAGAATAATAAGAGGGAGAATTTCTGGAGGACCAAATATTACTGCTTGGGGGCCCGCATGTTTGACGTATCGGGCTGCCGGTGTACATCCATTATTCCTGGATCTCCCCCCACAGGAACCTCAAGTTGTCCTCATCAAGTAGCTTGTAGAACACCAAGAACACCAGTTTAAAAAAAAGACATACTGTAGATCTAGATATAGATATAGATATAGTATATATGTAGATATAGATACTGTAGAATCGCTCTCTCTCTGTCTTGCTCTCTCAGACAGACAGACAGACAGACAGACAGCAATACTTTAATGATCCCTGAGGGAGGTTGCTAATAAGATGAGATGTGTGTGTGTGTCTCCCTCCAGGTGGTGTTGCTCTACCAGAGGAGTGGGGGGTATCTGTGGCACGCCCCCCTGCGGTTAGCGCCCGGTGCAGACCCCCGCCTGGCCCCTCATAGCAGCCTGCCCTATGGCCGCCACGCTGGGGCCTACCACAGGTACAGTACACACTACATACAGTATACTGTATATGTGTAGGAGATCCAGTTAGACACTTACTTACAGATCACTCAAGGTCAAATTGAATTATTACTTACGACAAATCGTTAGTAAGTCGTAAACATTCAAATCAGGGACTGATGCATATCAGTGAATCGCTGCATCCCTAATTTCTATATACGTGATATATGTCTAAATCTGTGTGTGTGTATCTCTGTGTGTATAGACCAGAGCTGGTGCTGTCAGTGGTGGATGGACTGGATGTACGCATTCCACGAAACTCCTCCCACTTCCTGTCCCTGCGAAGCAACGCTCACTTCATAGAGTGTCGCCACAAAGAGGCCCGGGCCTTCTACCAGGTGTGTGTGTGTGTGTGTGTGTGTGTGCATGTGCGCGTGCGCGTGCGCGTGTGCCTGTGCCTGTGCCTGTGCCTGTGTCTGTGTCTGTGTGTGTGTGTGTGTGTGTGTGTGTGTGTGTGTGTGTGTGCGTGCGTGCGTGACATGTAGTAGCAACTAGCAGTAAGTTTGGAGCAACCAACTGAATTTCCAACCAGTTTCTGCTAGGTCTGTTCTGCTAGAGGCACACTAGATTCTACACACTACACCTTTTAAAGCCTTTAGAGTGAACCACTGTTTCTGCTGGAAGCTGAATTGAGTTAAATCAGATTTCTAGGAAG